>JAKSZP010011057.1:0-60027 GCA_022478985.1 Massospora cicadina
ATTTGTTATAAACAAGTTATCGTTAAAAGCATTTAAAGGTATTATGCTAAGTTTGATCTTAGCATAACAAAATATAAAAAATGGCTTACTCTTTACTTTCTTAATTTTAAATAGATAAGTTATCGCTAATCAAATAGGCATACCTTTAGTTAATGTATTCTGAGTTCTTTCGAGCGTTAATTCACTAAAATCAAGTTAAATGAATAATATAACTCATGTAGTATAAAATAAAAGCTTACCTATTTCTACTATGTATAGTCTTAAAAAATAAATTATCTAACAAGCATATTTGCTCACTTAATTGATAAACCAGGTATTTAAGCTTTTTAGTAAATCTTTTGGCTTTTAGTAATAGAATTTCATTTTTGTCTCTAGATTTATCAAGATTCATCTTAAACCACTCTGTTGTTTAAGTTTTATGAAATAACTCGAAAGAAACTAGCTTAGAAGGATATATTTTAATTATGCGAAGAAACCCTAAATTTAAAACCTAAAAAGAACAACGCCTAGGTGTTTCTCTACATGCGAGCTTATAATTAATTGTAATTGTAATTTGCCATTCTAAGAATACGAGGCCAGAGAAGATGCACTTGAGGGACAGGCTTTCAATTAACCTACCAGCTTATTTATTTTGAACGTTTGTCCTTAATTAATTCAATCAGATAATTTATAATTTATATTATATATTGAGCATGAATATTATTCTAAAATACTGCTAATAAATGATTATATACATACAAAAAATGAATTTATGCTATGCACTATAAATATCCAATTTATATATATTCTAATGCGCTTTAACTGGCGCATTAGTTCATCTATCTATTGCCAAAAACTACAGATTTCAGTATTGATACCATATAACTCTTAATAAAGTCTAAACAAGCATCTTTTGTGAAAACTCAGAGCCCAAACTCTTATAGTTTATCTATATGTACAAGTATAGACCAGTAGTAATATTCTCATAATGTACAGCAGCTGTAAAATATAATTAAAAATCAACCAATTAGTAGTTTTCTAATTATATCCTCTTAGTGATAAGTATATTAATAAAGTCAATTTCTAGTTCATTTTTATATTTATTTCTATTTGCAAAATATAAGTCACAGTATCAAAATATATATATTGAAGTCTAATCTTTTCACAAACATTCTTAGCTCCTATACACTTAATAAGAAGCAATAATTACATAGTTATGTGATATTTGCTTGTAAAGTTTTATGTAGAAAATTTTCCACTTATGATTGAATACAACAGATTTTCTAAGTCATATGTTGATTCATATTTGATTTTTTAAAGCCAGTAAATTAGGTAGAGGTAAGCTTTATTATATTACAAATCTATCTGATAAGTCAAAATTACTCTTGAGTTTATTATAAATTAGCAACTTTTATTTTTATATTTTTTTAAAACATATTCAAATCATTTCTTAAGATTTTGTATTTTTAGAGTATGTAAATTAGTTAGGTTTAGGTTTCTATACCACTAAAAGGAGACAAATTTGATTTTTGGCCCTTTTTATTGAAATTAATTGCCAGAGTGAGAAACCTTTATTAATTAGAAATTAAGCATAAAGCTAAAACTTAGTACCAATAAAGAGATAAACATAAAAACTTTAATAGCAAAGAAGAAAGAATTTCTTTTAAAAGAACTTTGCTCAGCTAGTTCAAGTTGACAAGATGGAGTTAGATACTAATCAAATTTTTCTATACAACTTGTTTCCATAATAATTGATACTGATACTTCTTGGTTGCTACTTAAATAATATATATTCAGATTATAGACGTTTTTTATTAGATTTACAAGTATATAAACTATAAAGTGTATATTCTCTAAAAATTGTCTCATGAATATTTTTACATGGATCAGTCACCTTATACCTCAGCCAGGCTAGGGTAGGTTGGTATATCCGGGTTTCCTCAGGTTTTTCAGTTTTCCTCGGGTTTTTAAAAATATTAGAATAAAAAGTAAAAGATGATAAAATAAATCAGATTTATATAAGTTTATAGTATTGAAGCATTATAAGCAAATTGTTTATCCTTTCTCGTTTAGGTAAATTATATTCCCACAAAAATTGAGTAAAATATTCTGATTGTTTTTCCATCGAAATACTTCTTTTTCGAAAATAATATTTAGATCTCGACCATAATCCTTCTATATTCTGAGTATGAACTGTGGAATCTTCAGGATCAATAAAATTAATGCTATGATTTACAGATTGGTGTGCCATTTGAGGCATAGTTGAAAGCGCTTTCTCGTAAGTTCGCCATTTATCAGTTATTATTCTTGTTCCGGGGAGAACATTTTCAATAATTATTCTAGTCATAGTTTCCGCATTTCGATTAGGCACAGGGACTATGATTTGCAAGTCCATCATTAACGAATAAATTGGATATAAAATCTTCAGTTATATTTCTGATTCTTATATCTTCATCTGAAAATAGAAATTCTTCATTTACTATCTAATACTTGCTGACTCTGGGCATTTATGGAGGGTTAATAAATTTATTTTTAAAGACCCGAGGAAAATTGAAAAACCCGAGGAAACCCGGATATATCGGTAGGTTTACCTATTTACACATTGCTGAAGGCTAAACTAATTTTTTGCATCTAGTTTTATATTGTCTTTTTATTTTAGGTTAATTGGTTTAAAGAGTCTTCTGGTCTCCATCCTTAAATAAATATTTTTTATATAAAAGTATAAAAATTAAACAGTTGGATAAGTATATACTAATATTTTTCTATAATTATACTATAAATAAAAAATTATGTATTAAATACTAATAAACATATGTATAAGTTCTAGTGTACCTTATTTAAAAATCTCTTAGTATATTCAGATAAACAATATGCATATGTATCTAATGGTTAATCATTAGCTTCAAAATCATAAGAAATTTAGACATATTAGATAGTATCAACCCCCAAAATTCTGGTGGTTTTCTAGAAGCCCTCATGTGTTTTTATTTCTCACCTGACTTCCCAAACAAAAACTAAATGTATACTTAGTGAAGGTGGCAGAAAATAGAAAACAAACCTAAAGTGTTTTGTATTACTTACCTCCTTATTACTCAAAACAAAATTGTATAATTAATTTCTAATATTTTATGATAGTTCCATTTACTATGATTAGAAAAGTTAAAATAAGTAATATAAATCAAAAAGTTACCAACATTCTCTTAAAGTTTTTATATCAAAAACTAAATTTTAAAAAGTAAGTTAGTGCCTCATTAGTTAACTTAAGTATTTATTACTTAATTATTTGAGGTGGTCTGACCTGCGGACAATGCCACACTGATTAATAGAGAAGTGGGGATTCAAAACTAATGGGAAAGGAGGATAAATCCTGGTAAACCTCTATGAGCAGCAATCTGATAGGCCAGGAACTCCATAAACTAACTTGATAATTGTTATCTCAGTTTGTGGCATTGGTGTGCAATGCCAACCTAGTCATAAATCATCCTCTACCAAAATTCATCTACTGGGATTAGACATGAAAGGCAGTAGTCATTGATCTATACTATATCACTGGGGCACACTTATTTAACTTAGGTATTTAAAAATTTACTCAACTTTAATAAATCCTTTGATCCTAGTTAAAGAAAATTTATATAAACTTTTCTTTCTATTCAAACTCACTTTAGAGAGATTTTTAAATAAAAATTTGTTAAAATGAAGCACCAAAACTGTCACAGATGGAAAACCCCAGTTTCAACCACCACATATAAATGTTCTTTTGGTGCTACCAGCAAGCAACCAAAAAGGCCAACCAAGTAGGGAGAGGTACTCAAGGCACCTGACAAGCCCAACAATCACCAGCTACAGGTTGTTATGAAAAGTCCTCTGGAGGAGTTGGTCTGGTCCATACCACTCAAAAAGCTCCTTGACAGGGAAAAAGATCAACAGGTAAGCAAGGTATGCTAACCCTGAAACAACCTTTACTTTTATTCTGAACATATAAAAAGGCCCTGCCATCAATAGTTCATCTGGGGAGCCACTGCCAATGCTCCCTAGATAGGGAATGCTAGGTGAAATAGAATTCCAAAGTGAACTTTGGAATGGGCAGGTGCACCTTATAAAGGCAGCCCTTCTGGGGCCTCAACCAAGTTATTGATTAGGCTCACACAAGCCTAATCTACAACTAAGGTGAGGCACAACCCAGCGCCCAAAATGACTGAACCAAAAACATTTTTAAAGTGATCTGACTCAGAATTGGAAAATCTGAATCTGAGTCAGAATGCAACAATCAAGATTAATTCAATCATTACAAAAACAACATATACCATCTATGTCTTAGCTCCATCACCTGTTGCTCCAGTATGGGTATTGAGTTTTTATTATAGTTCAATGGCTGGATCCTTCAAAGGCTACATGATTATTAGTCATTATATCTGTAAAACAAGGGGAACGTCCCCTGTGTGTCAATCAGGCCCTCTTCCTGTTTCCAAGTAAAAAGGCTCTGAAGAGGGTGGCTGTACCCCTCATCATCCAGGGCAACCTCGCCCATGTGGTAGACAAGTGCTGGGCAACAGCTCTCCCTCTTTGGATCCCTCTCCCGGTGCCCACATTCACCTCTACCAAACTTGTACACCTGTTCAGGGAAATTTGCACCAAAATCACTGAAATGAAGTTGACCAGTTCAAAAATGTTTGGAAACAAGCCCAATGATCAGAATCCACATAGTCAAAGGGGAATGAAGATTTATTCATCAGCTGGAATTGCTGACAGTTTTGATTTGGCCAACACCACAATTGTCAAAATTAACCCACTCCCAAAATTGTTAGGGATGATCCCTAACATGCAGGTAGTAGCATCGGACACCATTGACAATAGTTTGAAGCTCCCTTTTGGCAAATTGGGTGTTGCAGCTGACACAACGCTTTTGACTAAATGAATGGCCCAGCAACCAGGCATGGGCGGGTTGTGCCTCCTGAACCTGTTATCAAACAATTGGGGCTGCCCCTATGTGGGGTGGCCTTGGGGGATTTCCATTGCTTGTCAGGCCAGATGCTGTTGCACCAACTGTCAGAAATGCTGTCAAGTCTCAGTTCAGGCATTTGAGGTCAAACCAACAGCAACTTGGCCTACTGCCGATTCCTTTGATGTCAGTTCTCAGTGAGCTTATCTGCCCCATTCCCAAATAATTTGCCAGTTAGGTCAAACTTGAGGGACCCAATCCCAGCTCGTTTCCTCATCAATTGACCACTATTTAATCAGTTGCATTGCACTGAGAAAATTGTTGGTCAATTTTTCTTCCTTTATTTTACATTAAAAACCTTTCCCTAAATTTAGTTTTTTATATTGAAAAATAAACTGCCCTTTTGGCTGACACTCATACACCCCTCAGGGTAAAGGCCATATTCATCTGGTATCTTATTATGTGCCTGTATGAGATTTTGGCTCACCAGCAGTCATTGGCAAAACTCCTTTCTAGTCTCATATCTGGCATACCAGCAGCAGTGCCTTTGATATTCTGGTTTGCTGTTCAGGTGCTCCAACACCTAGGCTGGCAGGCCAGTCTAATTCTAACTTGCTGTTTGCCTGACATAATTGACCAACCATTATTCCTAACCATTTCCGCCTTTCTCATGGATATTGGCATAGCAATGGCCCCTTCTTTTCAGCTGAACCAGGTTGTGAAGAAAAGTTTCCCTATCCATAATAGCCTAATTCCACTTAAAATGTCATATCCACACCCCAAAGTTGCTGTGGCTATTGTGCCCATGTCAGTAGGATCTGACATTCTGACTTGCAATGAGCTTACTCCCCCTATGAACCTAGCAGTTTCCCCTGACCCCACTACCATCTCTTTGGTATCACTGGATTTATCCACAACTACCAATAAGAGAACTTTGCTTACTTCTTATTACCCATGAAGATTAGTGTTGGGTCCCACCACATCTCCTTTAAGGCCTTGGTGGATACAGGAACCAAAGGCAATTTTATGAGTGTTGAACTGGCTCAACAATTGAAACTTGACCTGGATGCAGGCTCTTTGGTGATGGTTGCATCATCAGCCTCCCAAACCTCATACCTAGTTCGCCGACCAGTTACATTCTCAATACACCAGTTCAGCTTCTGCAATCAGTTCTCAGCAATGCCAAACTTGGTGTTCCCAGTTGTCTTGAGAGTTAGATGGTGGCATCGGCAACATGTTAAGATTCATTAGAGTCAAATATGTTGTCTTTTGCCAATAATCAAACTGAGGGAGAATTTCCTTTAGTTAACACTCTCAAGAAAGCCCAAGGTCATAGCTCCATAACTTCCCTCATTTCCCCTTTGGGCCTTCCATCCAATTTTTCTGAAGAATCGATGTGATACCAGAGTATTTTCAATTCTGAGAAGGTGAACCATCTTCTCCCTCACACCAAATTTGACTGTGGATTCCATACAATGGTAAAGTTGGTGAATATCAACTGCCTGTTGTATCCCCACACATCAGAGGAGGAGGTTGCACTCAACACTTGGCTGAATGATATGCTAAAGAAAGGGTGGTTGTTTTAAGGAGACATCACCAGTTACATCTCCCATCATCTTCACTAAAAAGCTGATGGTTCCCTACGTCCCTGCATGGATTATGGACATTTAAACAAAGTCACAGTTCACGATCCCTACCCCAAGCTTTTAGAGCAGATGATAAGCCAAGCAATTGCTAAATCTCAGGTGTTCTCTAAGCTGGATCTCATCAACGCCTTTAACCAGATTTGGGTAATGGAAGGGAAATAATGGTTAACAGCAATCTGGATGAAGCAAGGCATTTTCCAATTCCGCGTAATGCCCTTTGGGTTGAAGAATGCCCCCACTACATTTCAACGCATGATTGAAAGTGTATTGGGTGACATCCAGTTTACTTGCATGGTTGCTTATATCAATGACATTCTGGTTCACTCCCTGACTCTCAAACAACACGCTATTGACTTGGAAGTGGTCATGACTGCTTTTCATAAGGCAGGCTTGTTCATTAAGCCTTCAAAATGTGAGTTCTATAAGGAGGAAGTTACCTTTTTGATAACTTTGTCCTTAAAGATGGCTACACGATTCCTTCCAATAAGTTGGGCACTATCCATGAATGGGCAACTCTGACTACCCAGAAACAATTGCAGAGTTTCTTGGGAACCATTAATCTCTTAAAAAAAAATTTTCCAGCTCTTTCCCAGCAAGCTTAGCTCCACCCCCTCACAGGCTAGAATGTATTATTTCGCTGGATGCCCAAATGCCAGCAGGCATTCAAATTGATCAAGGAGGTGTTTTTATCCCCTCCTGTCTTGAAAAATGAGGATCCTTCCAAGCCATATATAGTTGCATGCAATGCCTCCTCAATGGCAGTGGGGGCAGTGTTGCTACAAGAGCACAATGGCTTGGAACATCTGTTCACTTATTTCTTTGAAAGTTTACCTCTACAGAGCAATCTTGGGCCATCTATGAAAAGGAGTTGGCAGCCATAGCATAGGCATTAACTTATTAGAGGTATCTGTTGCAGGGTGCTCAACATGAGTTAACAGTTTGCATGAATCACCAGGCTCTTTTATATTTCCATAAACCCCAAAAATTGGCGCATCGGCAAGTATGAAGCTATCAGGACTTGTGTAGTTTCAATTTCAAATATGAGTTCATAAAAGGTGCACTCAACGTACTTCCCAATTTTCTCAGCTGCAGCCCCGCCCACTGCCCCTTGGACCCAGAGGAAGTGGACCTTGTACTGTGGTTCTTGCCACTCAAATCTTGTCAATTGCTCCCCCATTGTCTCTTTTGCCGCCCTGGCTTCTGATGCCCCGCTTGTTGCTCAGGTCTTAGCCAGCCAAATGGCCTGCCCCAAGGAGTGGAGTTATTCAAGAAATTGGTCTTTCAAAATCATAAACACTCTCTGTACTCAATGGTGGATGGACTCATCTATTTTAGGTCACAAATTTGGGTTCCCCTCTTTTCTGAGCTGAGGTATTTCATGCGCATCATGACCCTCCCACGATTGGCAATCTGGGAAACAAAAAATGCATTGAATTGATAGAGCGAACCTATAACTGGGTGGTCTTAACTAAGGAAGTTCCAGCTTGGATCGCCAATTGCATTACCTGTGCTTGGGCAAAGTTGGACCACTCAGGCAGGAAGGGCCTCCTGCACCCATTACAACAGGCGGAGGGTCCATGGACTTTGGTGTCTGTGGACTTTATTGTCAAACTCCCCATTCTAATGGGTTTACAGCAGTGATGGTGGTGGTTGATCACTTCACCAAATTTTCCCTTTTTATTCCCTATACTTCTGCAATCATGTCCAAAGAGACCGCTCAGCTCTTTGTATGCCATGTGTTCTTGATGTTTGGCCTCCCACAGGAGATCATTGACTGTGGACCCCAATTTACAGCAAGATTTTGGAATGAGCTTTTATCCATCCTAAAAATCACCCTCAGTCATTCCACCGCTTACCACCCCCAGTCCAATGGACAAACCAAGTGGGTTAACCAATTTTAAAACAGTATTTGCGCTTTTACGCTTTGGCTTCCCAGGATACTTGGCCTGATGACCTCCCTCTCGCCCAGTTTGACTATAATAACAGTACTCATGCCTCAACAGGGTTTTCTCCCTATGAAGCAACGTTAGGATATAATCCCTCTTTTTCAGTCAGTCCCTATCTATGCCCAGAGGTCCCTTCTGCCGCAGATCATGTTGGGCATATCTGGTCTACTCAGTCTTTAGTATGGAAGCACCTCACAAAAGCTACTAATGATTATAAATGGTTTGCAGATTGCAAATGACTTCTGGGTCACAATATCATGGTGGGCTCTCACTTTATGTTGGACACTCGCCATCTGCAGATGCTGGTACCTTCCTGGAAGTTTGCAAGCAAACAAACGGGTCCCCATCTGGTGGAGGAAGAACTTGGGCAATGATGCCTTTTGGTTGAAATTGCCAGCTCATTAAAAACAGCATCCCATCTTCCACATGTCTCCGTTGTCCTCATTCAATGGGATCATCCCCGCCAAACCTGAACCAGTTGTGATAAAAGATATGGAACAAGATGAGGTGGAAAACATTTTAGCATCCCACTAATCCCACCAGTCAGTTCAGTATCTCGTGGCCTGGAAAGGGTATCCAGTTTACAAAAACAGTTGGGTTAAGGCTTAGGATTGCGCTAACTGCATGGAGCTGGTTGATGCAAATCACAAATCCCACCCCAACGCCCCCATCCACCCAAAAGGTCACAAAGGTAATGGCGATTAAGCTACCCAAGGCGCACAAAAATGTGGCCCTCATTGTGACGGTTGAGGTCTATCCTCAGCATCACATTGCCCTGATCTTTGGTAAGACAGGGCAGGCTGTGTCTGTATGTATGGAGGAGGAGGGGGCGTTGGTTCTGGCAAGGACGCCTAAGGGGCTGGAGCTTGGAGTAGGCCAAGGAGCAAGATGGGCGTCCAAGTCGGAACAAAACGGAAAACAATTAAAATGGGTAGTTTTGAGATTCAATTTGGATTTGAATCAAGAATGGAATGAAATGGGTGCTTGGGAGTTTCGCGGTTCAATTGGGATTTGAAATGGAACTGGCGCGGAACCGTTAAGGATAATAATTGGCATGAAACCATTGAGTAAAGATTCCGCGATCCTGTTGTAAGGTTTACACCAAACATCATTCAAGCTGGCACCATAAGCTTATATTATATTTTATTTTAGCTTTTAACATGTGTATATAGGGAAGGAACTGGGAGCTGGAGGCTCCTCAGTTCTGTTTTATATTAACTTGGCTAAATATTAAATAAAAGAATCTAAAATTCATATATTTATAATTTGGGTTTATTTTAAAGATATTGCCTAACTGCAGCCATGTTTGGCTTAAATCAATAAGAATTGGACTTTGAGAGTGAGCTTGGGAAGGCTATTGCCTCCCTCTATACCTTGTCTTGGAGTCAAGGCATGTTGCTGGGGTTAAGTATACTTGCAACTGTCTTCAAGGGGGTGCTTGTCCAATCTTGTAGCGCGCGCACCAGGAGAGTAGTATCAGGAATCCTGTCAGCCCTATGGTCTTTAACATGGATCCTGTTGCCCAACTCATTCGTGGCTCATTGGAAGGAGCCAGTGCGTTACATTAAACAGAACCCATTTACTTTCCTGTCGATGTGGAGGCAAGTAAAAGAGGTGCCAGAAGAAGTTGTTTTTCCAAAGTGGTATAACCATACTGCAACACTCTTGATGGTGATATTCTCCACCGCCTTTTTGCTTTATGAATTATACTGGGTTTTAGAGTGTGTGTCCCAGGATGGTGGGAAAGTGGTAGGGCCTGGGAAGGACAAAGGAAGAATTCCCACGGTTTTAAAATCAGAAGACTTGGAACTGATCCACCAGACGTTTAGCTGGGTTCAGTTTCAGGGGCGTTTGACAAAGGCAGCGGGTGGAGAGGATTCGTTTGCCTTGCAGTTAAGTCAGGTTCTGTTGGAACTTCCAGTAAAGCAGTCAAACTGGGTGCGAGAACTTTTAGAAGAGCAGTCAGGGTTACCCGTATCAGTGGAGGAATGTCTGGATTGGATTGACCGTGCAGCATGTCCAGATGAGGCGCAGGATTCGGCCTGGGCGGCGTTACTGCAGTGTGGTCAAGGGAAGAAGTCAGTGGAGGAGTATGGCCAGATGTTCCGCGCATTGGCAAGAGCAGCAAAGGCACCTGAGTCTCAGCTCCCGCGCATGTTTCGCCAAAACTTGCAAGCTGATTTATTATTGGCAATGGTGGTGGTGAAACCTGCAGCAACGTTGGAGGAAGAGGTGGGTTTAGCCTTGCAGGTAGAGCGACAGTTGAGTTTGGTATGGGCCCGTCAGGGATTTGTGCGACCCCCAGGGGGATTCTGAGGGCAGAGTGGTGGAAGAAGGGCAGGTTCAGAGCCCATACATGGTCTTAAGGGGTTTAGCTATGTGGAGGAAGGAAAGAAGAGTCAAGGAAATCCTGAGGGTATTGTTGAGGTGCGGGAGACAGGGATTCCCATCGAGATTACCGCTCAGGATCCTGAGGCTCAGAATAAGAAGGCTCCTTATAATTTTCGCAAGAAGCTAATGAATCTGGTGCCTCAAAATAAACCGCTTACTTCATCTTATCCCTATCTGATTTTGCCCATCAATGTGCTTGTGGGGGATGAAGGAAGGGATTGCGGTGAAGTTCTAGCTTTGATTGACACCGGATCTGGGGAAAATTATGTTGAGGAGAAGTGGGCAAGAAGCCATGGATTGTCATTACAGAAGGATGGATGGGTGACGTTGGCAGATGCCTCCAAAAAAATGGCGGTATGGCGAGTGCAGGCCAAGGTCCTGTTGAGGCAAGGCCCAGAGGTATTCAGGGAGGAGTTTCACGCCGTAGCTCACCTGCCACATTCAGTGGTGCTAGGGATGAGATGGTGGCACCATTTCTGCCCACAGTTTGATATGAAGAGAGAGGGTTCTGTTGTCGCCTAGAGGTCAGGGGACGTGTGAATGGACGTTTCAGTCCCAAGGTTCGCTGGTGAAGCACATGGGTGGAATCACCTCAAGTGTGCCAGTGGAAGGATTGCCGAGGGAGTATCAGGATTTTTCGGAGGTGTTTGAGCCTAAAGGTGATGCACCTTTTTCGCCTACAGGGGATTTTGCATTTGGGTTCCGGTTCAAGGAAGGCTCTGAGTTACCAAAGGGCTGTCCAGTCTATCCGTTGAATCCCTGGGCCCGAGAGGCACTTGAGGACTATGTCCATAAGATGCTGGATATAGGTTTGATTGTGCCTTCCAAGTCGCCGGTGGTTTCGCCAGTCCTGTTGGTTCCCAAGTCAGGGGGGGAGTTACATCCTTGTGTTGATTTCTGACGCCTTAATGAGGTGACAGAACCTGACCCCTATCCAATGCCACTCATGGAGAACATTCTTCCCATGATCTACGGGTGTGGGGTGTTCACCAAATTGGATTTGGTGGACGCTTTCAATCAAATTCCTGTTCGCCCTGAGCACCAGCGGTATATGGCATTCAAATGTCATCTGGGAAACTTCGAGTACAGGGTTATGCCATTTGGGCTAAGCAATGCCCCTGCAGTTTTCCAGCGCATGATTGATCATGTATTGGGGGACTTAGTGGGTAGGTGATGTGTTGCTTATATGGATGACATCCTGGTGTTTTCCAGATCAGCACAGGACCATGTGAGGGATGTGAGAAGTGTGTTGGAGGTGGTTAGGAACGCGGGTTTGAAGTTGAAGCCGTCCAAGTGCAAGTTCAATAAGGAATCGGTGTCCTTCCTAGGGAACGTGGTCCTCCAAGAAGGGATAGCGATCTGTCCTGATAAGTTGCGGGCGGTGCGGGAATGGAAGGCTCCTGAGAATAGGACTGAAGTGCGAATCTTTTTGGGGGTGGTGAATTTCGTGCGGAGGTTTTATAGGGATCTGGCCCAATGGGCTGTGCTTTTAACAAGACTGACGGGAAACGTGCCGTTCATTTGGGGGGGAGGCTGAGGAGAGGGCATTTCAGCAAGTGAAGACGAGTCTGCTGACAGCCCCAGTTCTGGCACACCCTGACCCAAACAAACCATTCGTGGTAGAGACTGACGCGTCAAATTTTGCACTTGGAGCTGTGTTGTTGCAGGAGGTAAGGATGGGGTTGAACATCCTGTCTGTTACTTCAGTTGGAAGATGGCACCAGCTGAAACCAACTATCCAGTTTACGATAAGGAACTTTTGGCAATAGTTGCAGCTTTAGGGGAGTGGCAACACCACCTATTGTATGCCAGGCACCCAGTTGTCATCCGAACAGACCATTGAGCCTTAGAATACTATAAGTCCCCACGCCTGATGAACCAGAGGCAGGCCCGGTGGCACTTAGAGTTGGTTCAATATGACCTGCGGATTGAATACAAGCCGGAAAACAAAATATCTTGCCAGATTTATTGAGCCATGATTCTGGACTGGTGTTTTCTGATGAGGAGTTGAGGAAGTTCAATACAGCCACGATGTTGCCATAGAACCTGTTTGCAACGATCCAGGGCTGGAGAGAAGGAATGGCAGGAAGAATCCAGACTGCACAGCAAAGATGTGAGCTGGGCCAATGGATAAGAGAAGAGACAGGAGAAGGTGAGGCAAGCAGGGGGCATGCGGGATTCTCGGTTTGGGGTGGTATCATATGCCATGAGGGAAGGATTTGGGTCCCTGTGAAGAGTCTGCAACAAGAGGTAATGGCAGCTAATCACGACCATCCTCTGGAAGGTCATCCCGGTCAAGAGAAGACATTAGATCTTGTTCGCCATCACTATTCGTGGAGAGGTGTGGGTGCGGCAGTGCGGAAGTATGTTTCGCGTTGTGTGGTTTGCGCCAGGGCAAAGGCCCAACGGGTGGCACTGGGGGGGGGAAATTGAAGACGCTTCAAATTTCTTCTAGGCCATGGTCCTCAGTGAGTGTGGACTTCATCACAGGACTGCCCAAGTCACAGGGGATGGATGCCTTGATGGTGGTGGTGATTTGCCTGACTAAATATGCAGAGTTTTTCCCTTGTTGGTCAACCATTTTCTGCAAAGGTGGCAGGACAGATTTTTGTAAATGAGGATTTCTCCAGACATGGGGTGCCTGAAGAGATTGTGTCGGATCATGGTCCACAATTTACATCTAAATTTTGGCTCCACATGTTGGAGAATCTAGAGATCAAGGCTTGCCATTCATCAGCATACCATCCTCAGTCAGACGGCCAAACTGAGAGAGTAAATCAGATATTGGAGCAATATTTGTTGTGCTATGTCTCAGGGTGGCAGGATGACTGGGTATATTGGGTGAAGCTGGCTCAATTTGCTTATAACAATCATAAGCATTCATCCACGGGTATGACCCCATTTTTCGCAAATCACGGCCAACACCCAGAGGGTATAGGGCCCAGGGAGCAAGGTTGGAATCCAGCGACAGATGAGTTGTCGCAAGATACCTGGGACACCCTGGAGCTCCTGAAGAAGAATTTGGTGGTGGCGGTCGCGGCTCAGAAGAGGAAGGCGGACCAGCATAGATCTGAAGGTAGAGCTTTCAAGAGAGGTGATTGGGTCTTGGTGAATGCTCAGAACTATGCCTTGCCTGTAAGGAGCCAGAAATTGGGGCTGGTGGCGTTGGGTCCATATCAGGTAGTGAGGGCGGTGAATGAGGTGGCATTTAAGCTGGAGCTTTCAGAAGGGTCAAGAGCCCATCCGGTGTTGCATGTATCGCAGCTCAAGCCATTCTTTGGCCAGCCACCTGAAAGGGTTTCTCCTTTATTTCCAGCTGGAGGAGGAGCCAAAGAGTATGAAGTTGAGGAGATTCTTGACACCAAAGTGGTGCGAGGACGTCATTCATTCTTGGTACGTTGGGTGGGTCATCCTATTGAGGAGTCCACATGGCAGTCAGCTAGGGATTGTGCCCAATGTCCTGAGAAAATCCAAGAGTTCTTCCTGTCTAGGGGGGTGATGTGACGGTTGAGGTCTATCCTCAGCATCACATTGCCCTGATCTTTGGTAAGACAGGGCAGGCTGTGTCTGTATGTATGGAGGAGGAGGGGGCGTTGGTTCTGGCAAGGACGCCTAAGGGGCTGGAGCTTGGAGTAGGCCAAGGAGCAAGATGGGCATCCAAGTCGGAACAAAATGGAAAGCGAGTAAAATGGGTAGTTTTGAGATTTGATTTGGATTCAAATCGAGAATGGAATGAAATGGGTGCTTGGGAGTTTCGCGGTTTAATTGGGATTCGAAATGGAACTGGCGTGGAACCGTTGAGGATTGGAACTGGCACAAAACCATTGAGTAAAGATTCCGCAATCCTGTTGTAAGGTTTACACCAAACATCATTCAAGCTGGCACCATAAGCTTATATTATATTTTATTTTAGCTTTTAACATGTGTATATAGGGAAGGAACTGGGAGCTGGAGGCTCCTCAGTTCTGTTTTCTATTAACTTGGCTAAATATTAAATAAAAGAACCTAAAATTCATATATCTATAATTTGGGTTTATTTTAAAGATATTGCCTAACTGCAGCCATGTTTGGCTTAAATCAATAAGAATTGGACTTTGAGAGTGAGCTTGGGAGGGCTATTGCCTCCCTCTATACCTTGTCTTGGAGTCAAGGCGTGTTGCTGGGGTTAAGTATACTTGCAACTGTCTTCAAGGGGGTGCTTGTCCAATCTTGTAGCGCGCGCACCAGGAGAGTAGTATCAGGAGTCCTGTTAGCCCTATGGTCTTTAACATGGATCCTGTTGCCCAACTCATTTGTGGCTCATTGGAAGGAGCCAGTGCGTTACACTCATGAAGTTTCCCAGCGGTGGAGCTTTCCTTGGAAAAAGGAAAGGGTAATGTAAGTTCAGGGGAACGTCCACTGTGTGTCAATTGGGCCCTCTTCCCATTTCCATGTAAAAAGGCTCTGAAAAGGGTGGCTGTACCCCTCATCACCCAGGGCGACCTCACACATGTGGTAGACGAGTGCTTGAAAACAGCTCTCTCTCTTTGGATCCCTCCCTCAGTGCCCACATTCACCTCTCCTGAACTTGTACACCTAATAAGAAAACTTTTGCACTAAAATCACTAAAATGAATTCAATCAGTCCAAAAATGAGTGGAAACAAGCCTGATGATCAGAATCCACATAGTTAAAAAGGAATGAAGATTGATTCATCAGCCAGAATTGCTGATAGTTTCAATTTTGCAACACCACAATTTTCAAAATTAACCCCTTCCCAAAATCATTGGGGATGATCCCCAACATGCAGGCAGCAGCATCAGACACCATCAACAATAGTTTGAAGCTCCCTTCTGGCTTTGGGCATTGCGGCTGATGCAACACTTTTGACCAAACAAATGACCCAGCGACTGGGCATGGGCGGGTTGGGCATCCTGAACCTGTTCCCAACCAATTGGGACTGCCCCTATGTGGGGTAGCCTTGGGGGATTCACGTTGCTTGTCAGGCCAGATGCCATTATTCCAACCGCTGGAAATGCAGTTGAGTCTCAGTTTGGGCATTTGAGGTTGAACCAACAGCCACTCAGCCTGCCGCCAATTCCTTTGATGCCAGTTCCCAGTGAGCTTATCTGCCCCCATTCCCATGTAATTTTCTGGTTAGGTCATACTTGAGGGACCTGATCCCAGCTTGTTTCCTCATCAATTGACCACTATTTAATCAGTTGCATCACACTGAGAAAATTGTTGGTTGAATTTTCTTCCTTTATTTTCCATTAAAAACCTTTACCTAAATTCAGTTTTTATGTTGCAAAATAAACTTCCCTTTTGGCTGACAACAATACATCCCTCAGGGTTAAAGGCTGTATTTGACTAGTATTTTATTATGTGCCTGTATGAGATTCTGGCTCAACGGTAGTCATTGGCAAAACACCTTTCTAGTTTCATATCCGTCATACCAGCAGCAGTGCCTTTGGCATTCTGGTTTGCTGTTCAGGTGATCTGACACCTAGGCTGGCAGGCTGGTCTAATTCTAACTTGCTGTTTGCCTGACAATAGCTACAGTGAAATCTCCAAGTAGATTTTGGGATCTCTAGGGCAATCTTGTGGCAAAATAAATATCTTTGTTAGGGAAAATTTCTTCAAAAATTCAAGCAATATCTTTAGTTGATGCTAGGTAATCTCTAGTTAATACTAGGCAAAAATTGAGGATCCAACCAAACATAACTATATTGGACAAAATCTGGGATATTTATAAAAACTTTGGGTAAAGTTTAGGATCATGTAGGTTATACTTTGGTAGAAGTTCAGGATTGTTTATGGTACAGTAATTTCTGAATGGAACAATCTTTCCTGAATGATGAAGCAGAATATGGAGGTTCCTGATGGACACAATCTTTCCTGATTGATGCAGCAGAATTAGGAGATTTACAAATGGCAAGTTTTTCCTCATATAATCTGGTGGATTTGGGGGGGTTTGTAAACTTAATTGCTCATTTAGGAGTTCATTGTTTGTAGCAGCTTTGGTGGCTTCTGCAGTAATAGAATTTCATTGTTTAAATTGCAAATTATCTTGCATTCAAACATATTATCAACTAGTGCAAATCTCATCATTTTGACAATGCCCCCTCTGTCAGGGTAAATTCTGACATTAGTGGAATTCCAGAGATTACAGATATCATCAATCAGATCAAGAGGATATGTGATGAAGTTAGATTGAATAATTGCATACCAAATGAATAATTGTAGGGAAAATGTCGATTATTCATTTAAATTAGCTCAATTGCAATAATATTGAATAAATTAATCTCACCAAAACGAATTTACAATGAGACTGAGACAATTTCCATTGGCTTACAAAATCATATGCAAGTTGCAATCCCATAAGCTCCAGAGAAGAATAGTGCACTGGTTTAAAATCAAATAGGCTTGAGTGAGTTCATGGAGTTGGATGGTATATAAAACTAAGGCATTCATTTGGTTAATCTTTGCGGTCAAAAAAAGATATTCTTTATCATGTAAACATAATTAAGTTTATTTAC
The DNA here is from genome assembly GCA_022478985.1 of Massospora cicadina. NCBI lineage: Eukaryota > Fungi > Entomophthoromycota > Entomophthoromycetes > Entomophthorales > Entomophthoraceae > Massospora > Massospora cicadina. Next base: position 17,419 of record JAKSZP010011057.1, read on the forward strand.
TAAAGTGTTATCAATACTGATCTACCATCCCAGCCTATAAGAAACTACCTTCCAACTTTCCCTATTAAAACCATATCTCTAGGCAACTCCCATACCAACTTACCCACCATTCCTTATACCTGGACACATCTAGTGTCCTTGTAATACTGTTTCAAACCCCTTAATTATGTTAGCTCATGGTTAGCTACCCCCTCCAGGTTGGTAGTACAACAGTCCCTGACAATTCGACCTCCCAAATTTATAATAAATATCCCACCACATTTTTATTATTGGGGACTTTGATATTTGCCTTGTTGATGGGAAGTTACCAATTGCAGGTGCAGATGTTTTCCCCAGTAAAGAATGATAAAATAACTTATAAAGGAGCAGTAGGACCCAATAAAGTGCAGACAGTGAGTGTGGCCAACCATACACTTATGATTTACCCTACAGTTCCTTTACAAAAAAATTATTTTTAGCTGAAGTGAAAGAAGGTATTACGTTATTGGGGGCATATTTTAAAGCTTATCCTGAGACCTATTCAGAGGATGCACGGAAATTATGGGAGTGGGTTCACAACTCACTGGTGATGCTCTGAGTTGGTTTATAAGTACGCTAGAAGAGAATGGTAATGTATGCATTAACTATGAAGATTAAAAAGTAAATTATTAGCAGCAGCAAACCACACTAATACCAGAATAAAGGCAAGCAAGCCTTGATGAATTTTCAGCAAGAAGGGAAACTGTTGAGGTATACATATAGATGTTACTGGATAACATTCAGAAGACAGAGTTAGATGAAGAAATGGGAGCAATTTACTTCAGACAGGGGTTAAGAAGCCACTTAGCAGATTTAATCAGACATCACCCCACCACGTTGCCATTAAAAGTTATTGATTTCACACATAATCTAATGGTGAGTGTTGGCGGGCCAGAAGAATGCAGTATTCAAGAGAATTACATGAAGAGAAAATCCCAAACTATTGTTTCCTCACTAAAGAATGATACACAGCTTATCCATTATTAAGTGTGAACTTAAAGGTTGGAAAAAAGTGGTTTAAAACCATGGCTTTGCTGGACAGTGGGGCCTCACGGAACTTCATCTCAGAGCATGCAGTGAAAATGCTGGCTTGCATGCAAAGAAACTTTTGATTAAAGTAACCTTGGGGAATGATGAACAGTCTTTAGTTTACCGCTGCTCACATCACATTGACTTGAAGTTTGGGGTAAGTAAAATAAAAGTTGAGTTTTGGGTCCTGCTTAGTTCACCCCATCTTGTAATTCTTGGGTATCCTTGGTGGACACAGTTTGAACTCCAGCACAACTATGATTTGGAACTTTATAATAAAATAGTTGAAGGCTAAGCTCATTGAGTGTGTGTTGGAAGATTATAAATGTTTGGACATGTCCACAACAGTGAATCAGGGTAATCCATTAGAGCCTTGCAAAGAAAAGATCCCTGAGTATCTCTTAAAATGTGCTTCACTTTTTGGAGAGGAGGAGGCTAAGCAACTACAAGCTCATGGATCCTTTGATCACAAGATTGATTTACTAGAAGGGAAGCAGCCCACCCATGGACCTATTTATAGTTGCAATAAGAGGGAACAAATTTCTCTGATAGAATATCTAGATAAAATGCTTGAGATGGGGTTTATACGGGTTTCCCACTCTCCCTTTTCATTACCCTTGTTGTTTGTTAGTAAGAAGGACAGTGGACTACGGCCATGTATAAACTATTAGAAGCTCAATGATATAACCATAAAGAAACTGTATCCCTTACCTGATGCTGATCACTTGAGTGACCAATTGTCTGGAACTACAATCTTTTCCAAGGTTGACTTGAAGGATGAATTCAACCAGATACGGATAAAAGAATGTGATGAGTTGAAAACAGCGTTTAAGACACACTTTGGGAAATTTGAGTATCTGGTGATGCCATTTGGGTTGTGCAACGCACCTAGTACATTTCAATATATGATTAATACGGTGCTGGGTGGCTACCTGGACCAAATCTGTGTATCCTACCTTTATGACATTTTGATCTACAACAAGACGCATGAGGAATACTTAAAGCACTTGAACTTGGTCTTTAAGTAGCTTGAAAGGTACAACTTGCATGTGAAGCTATCAAAATGCGAGTTTGCGCAGGAGGAAGTTAAATTTCTTGGTTATGTTGAGGACAGGAATGGGTTCACCATGGCAACTAGAAAAATGGATGCCATCACATATTGGCTTACACCTAATAGTAGGAAGGACGTTTGTAGTATCTTAGGATTGGCAAACTTTTGCAGGGATTTTATCAAAGACTTTTCTTCTATTGCATTACCCTTAACACTGCTTATATCAGAAAGTGTTCCATATAAATATTCTCAGGTGACGGAAAAATCTTTTGACTTGAAGGCTGCTTTTGTTTCTGCACCTGTGTTGTCAATGCCTAATGATGAAAAGCCCTTTGTGGTTGAGACTGATGCTTCAGGATACGCTCTTGGGGGGTTTGTTGTAGGAGGGGGATGATAGTAGGCTGCATCCCATAACCTACTATTCCAAGAAATTCATCCCAGCGGAATGCAACTATCCTATCTATGACAAGGAAACGTTGGCCGTTATTCAATGTCTAAAACACTGGAGCTGGTACTTGTGTGGGGCAAAATACCTGGTGAAAATTTTGACAGACCATGAAAACTTGGCTTACTTTTTCACCCCACGGCAATTGAACCAGCGTCAGGCTTAATGGGCACTTACTCTGGCGGATTATGACTTGTACATTGGTTACAAACCTGGGAAAAATAATGTGGTTCCAGACCCCTTAAGCTGGCGTCTTAACATGATGCCTTAAGTAGGGGAAATTACTGAGTTTAATACACAGGTGATTCTGAAGACCAAGGATCTTACTTCAGTATTATCTCACCTTGTACTAGTGGGCTGTGGAGATGAGATTTTGGATGTTAAAAATTATGATGCTTTCTATCAAAATGTGAAGAATGATCTCATTCAAAATTTAGACAGTGTGTGGTACAAAAAGGGTTACTCATTAAAGGGTCAGTCAGTATTATGGAAAGCTTTTTATGTACCAAAGGGACCTTTAAGACTGGATGTCATGCGTGAGCACCACGATTTAGGCATGGCAGGACACCATGAAAATAATAAAGTGATCCAACTGATTCAAAGAATTTATCAATGGCCTGGTCAAGAGGGTTGTCTTAAAATATGTGGCAGGATGTGAGATCTGTGAGCGCACCAAGGTTTGTAAATGACTTCCTGAATGACGATTACAACCATTATCAATCCCATAAAAGACATGTGAGTCATTATCCATGGATTTTATTTTAGATCTACCCCGTTCCCAAGGATTCAATGCAGTGATGGTGGTGGTAGATAGATTCACTAAAATTGCTTATTTTATCCCAGCTACTACCAATGTCACAGCTAAAGAGATAGCTCATCTGTTTTTGAGAAATATACTTCTGCATCATGGTACTCCCGAGGAGGTGATCTCAGACAGAGGGCCTCAACTCACATTAAATTTTTGGAAACAGCTCCTATTAGACCTTGGAATCAAGAGATGCTTATCCACCGCATACCATCCGCAGACTGATGGAAAGACTGAGAGAGTTAATTATGTGTTGGAGCAGTACTTGAGGTGCTATGTTAATGTGGAGCAGGACAACTGGGTTGAGTTGTTGCCTATGGCCCAGTTCTGTTATAACACTCCAGATCATTCTTCAACTGGAATGTCACCATTCAAAGCCAAACATGAGTATGATGTGAACTGGGAACCATTATTATCTGTTGAAGTGGAAAACCCCTGGGAGGCAATTTTTGTGAATTATCCATAAAACTCATTCACTTTGCTTGGCTAATCTGAACCGTGCAGTACATACTTACAAAGACTGCAGATAAGAAGCGTGTGCCTGGTAGGGTGTTGGAAGTAGGTAACCAAGTTTACCTGGATGCTCGCAATATTCCTTTGATGTACCATTTTAGAAACTTGCTCATCGGTGCATAGGGTCATACAAGGTCACAGAGGTTATAGGAAAGGTGGCTTACCGCCTTGAATTGCGCGAAGGTTGGAAAATTCAAATGTATTCCATCTTTCCCTCTTGCACAAAAAAAGAAGGAAGTTCCCTACCACATCAGAAAGTCAAAGAGCTAGCACCATCATTGATTAAAGGTCCCTGTCCTGAGTACAAGGTGGAGGCTATAAAGGGGGATGAACACATCATGGTAAAGTGCAATACCTGGTCAAGTGGGCTGAATATCCTACAGAAGAGAGCACTTGGGAGCCTGAGGAGAACTTAAAGATTGCAGGCAAGCTATTAAAGAAATGGAAGTAGAAGGCCTCGCAGGTAGCTTCAGCCTTGATGGGGGATGATGTCAGGGTAAATACTGACATAAGTGGAATTTCAGAGATTACAGATATCATCAATCAGATCAAGAGGATATGTGATGAAGTTAGATTGAATAATTGCATATCAAATGAATAATTGTAGTGAAAATGTTGATTATTCATTTAAATTAGCTCAATTGCAATATTAATGAATAAATTAATTTCACCAAAACGAATTTACAATGAGACTGAGACAATTTCCATTGCCTTTCAAAATTATATGCAAGTTGCAATCCCATAAGCTCCAGAGAAGAATAGTGCACTGGTTTAAAATCAAATAGGCTTGAGTGAGTTCATGGAGTTGGATGGTATATAAAACTAAGGCATTCATTTGGTTAATCTTTGCGGTCAATAAAGATATTCTTTATCATGTAAACATAATTAAGTTTATTTACTAAAGTGTTATCAATACTGATCTACCATCCCAGCCTATAAGAAACTACCTTCCAACTTTCCTATTAAAACCATATCTCTAGGCAACTCCCATACCAACTTACCCACCATTCCTTATACCTGGACACCTCTAGTGTCCTTGTATTACTGTTTCAAACCCTTGGTTATGTTAGCTCATGGTTAGCTACCCCCAACCAGGTCAGTAGTACACTAGTCCCTGACACTTTCAAGATCTTTTTTAAGAGGGATATAACTTTTGGAGAAATCTAGCATGGATTTGATTAATAACAGAGCCCAATTTGGCTGAGGCAATTGAGTACTCTAGTCCTTGACAATAAATAACTTTTTAATAAGGTCCTGACCATAGCATATTTGTGAATATGGCCCCCTGGCCGGTGATGGTAGAACAGTACCAGATCTCCTAGTTGGTACTCAGGCAAAACAAGTTTTTGGGCGTTGCTTTGATCTTCTTATCATTTAATTATAGTCCCATAGATTAAGCTGCAAAAGCTTGTAATCTAAATAATTTATCTGCCAGCCTTTGCATTTCTACCTTGACAATTTCAGGTGTAGAGGTTTCTAATATGGGCTGAACACTTGATGGTAAGATAAGATCTCATCCATATAGAGCTCAAAAAGGAGACAACTGGATAATTTAATGGTAGCTCATGTGATATGCTAATAGAGCTGCTGGAAGCTATTTGCTCCACCTAGATGGGTCATATTAAGCCATCTGTGGAGGATGGCAAATAAAGTCCCATTTACAAATTCCACTTCTCTGTTGGTATCAGGATAATATGGGCAGTAAAGGAGTGATAAGTGCCCATCAAAGAATTAAGGTCAGCACTTAATTGAGATACAAAATTGGTTCCATCATCAGATAACAGTACCTTTGGTGTCATAGATTGTGCTGATAATAATAAGATTATCCTGGAACTCTGGTTGAATGAAAACCTATAACCCCAGCCAGAATACCTCAGGTAAAGCCATACATCTTTATGGATGGGAAAGGCAGGTGTCAGCCACAAAAACTAGCTAGGAATTTCCAGATTTGAAATTCATTGCCACTACAGGTCTAGTGAAACACTTAAACTCACAAATAAACTTGAATGTTTTTTAAGAATTTTTTTTTATTAAAATTGTGGAAAGAGAAATTGTTGAGCAACAGTGGAACCTATCAGGGTCTGATGCCTTATAAGTTCACAAAAACAAATTGTGGAACTGAAAAATACATTAATTTTTGAGAATCTCTTTGCAGATTGATTACATCAGATCAACATCCTAAATTTCTTATGATGCCAGATCAATCCCAGCCTGGCCATCTGATTCATGCTCAAATTTTGCCACCAAATCTTCCCTCCCAACGCATTTCACTTGGTGTAGGCATCACTTTGTCCAGGGGTGACTGGATGCACCCATGGCCAGGCCAAATATGGCTGGTCCCATTGAGTCGGGAAGGGGTTTGTTGCACCTATACTTATTAGGGATGGCCACACAATTAATGGCAATGGAGGGGCACAGCAGTTTGGAATTCCCACACCCAAACCAGTTAACTCAAATTTATTTTTGGTGGACCCCAATTTAATTATATTGGAAGAACTTGAACAGCTGGAGATAATTTTTTGAGGGAAAAGTCGCTGCCAACCCTATGCTGACAGTGCCCCAAGCCGCCGCCACTTCATCCTACACCCCCTGGATTTTCTGCATCAGCTCATGGGTGGTTGGCATTTAGGAAAATAATGTGATCTTTAAGGGATATGCCATCACCCAGCTCTCATCTGCCTCATGTGCTAAATCACCCAAGGTGAAAAGAAGGATGGCTGCTAGCTTCTTCTCCTTTTAGAAAAAAGGGAATAATTCCTAATTCAGCCACAGTGGTTGCTCCCCAAAATTACATTTCAGCTAGTGTGGCAGGTGAAGACCTGTTTAAATACTAAGGACATGGTAACTTTGGAAGTGGGTGAGGCAATTGAGATGGCCTCATCCCATTTTGCAAAGTGATTAACTGCTAGTATGATGTATCAATGGCCGTACATTGCTGTAGGTAGTAGACCAATAGCGTCAATGCTGACAGTAGCAAATGGGGCATTAGGACCCACAATCTGGGGTTGATAAGTCAGATTGGGAGTTTTCTGACTATCATAAATAAGACAATAATTAATGACAACTTAAACTAAATTAATTAATCACTTTTTCAGTAGCATTGCTCTTGCAGCCACTGATAGGTTTTCTTCATGACGCCATGGACTACAGCAGAAAAAGCCTTAAGAGCAGTTTTGGATCTCACTTATAGTCAAGCATAAGGCAGCCAGGAGGTTCCAACCTGTTTATATAATAATATATTCTCAGTCCAAGTCTTCTAGTCACTTCTTCAATTATTTCTTAACTTCAGGAGACTCTCAGCTCCATGACTCAGGCTTCCCAATAAATTAATAAATTTGTTCTTCCTCAGAGGCATAGAGAGTTAATATGGGTAGTTGTGACAATCTGTCAGCATTTTGATGCATCATTCCAGCACGATGAACAATCAAAAAGTTGTAACTCTGGAGTTTAAGTGCCCAAAGGAACAGCCGTCCATCTGGATCCTTCATCTGTTGTAGCCACCATAAGGAAGCATGATCCGTGACAACTATAATATTATTCCCATACAAGAAAGGATGAAAATGCTGAGAGCAAGTAAGAAAGATAGGCATTCATACTCAGTTACATTGTAATTTCTCTACGCCCAACTAATGTTATATTGAAGTACAATATAGCCAAAAAACTCAATTTACATAAAGTTATGCCAGAATGGCCTCAACAGCCTAGTTGCTAGCGTAAGTAGAAAGAAAAAACAGTTTCACAAATTCAGGATATATCATTACAGGGGCAGTCGTGAGAGGTTTCCATAAGACTTTAAAGCTTGTTGTTGAGTTTTTTCCTTAGAATGAAATCTCCATATGGAGCAGATATATCAGCGGTTTGGAAAGCTCAGCAAAGTGGGTGATAAGTCGTTGATACTAACCAACCATCCCAAGAGAAACCTGAATATTGTGTAGGCTGGATGGATGATTCATTTTCTCAGTTGTAACCACTTTGACTTGTAAAGGTGAGAACCCTTACCAGGTAATTTTATGCTCAAGTAATTCCATGTCAGTTTGGAAAATTGGTATTAAGAGATTTTTAATTTTAACAAAAAAGACCAGAGTCAATGTAAAAACTTCCTATAAGTGAGAGAAGTGTTGGTCAAAAGGTGAAAGAGAACATGGTCACATTATCTAAGTAAACTAACATGTATGGCATCTTGAAGTCCCCTAACAAGCCATCTATCCCCCTTTGGAAAGTGGCTGTGGCGTTGCATAATTCTTGGTGCATTTGAGTAAGTTTGAATAGCCCCTCACTTGTTATAATGGCACATTTCATCCGATCCTCCAGACCAAACTTGATCTGTCAGTATCCACTAGCGAGATCCATTGCAGTTAAGAATTGAGAACCAGCCAAGAGTCATAGAGAATCCTCAATTTGGAGTAGCAGGTGACTTTCCTTTTTGGTAATGGCATTCAACCGATGGTATTCCATTACCACCCAATAACCACCATCATTCTTTCATATAAGCAGCAATAGAGATGCATATGGATTTTGTGAGGGCCTGAGTAATACAGCATCCAAGAGTTGCTTCAACTACACCACCTGGGCTTCTTAAAACTTAGACTTCTGATAGGGTCAAACATTAAGTGGAGAATAGTCAACTGTAAGCACTCTATGCTGTACACCTTTCATCATCCTAAATCTTTCTGAAACTTTTTTTAATATGTCAGCATACTATTTGATCAAAGCATCCACTTGAAGTTGCTGCTCAGATGTGAGGGTGTCACCTATCTTTTTTCTATGCAAGCGATGGTAATTTACTCATTTATACTTAAATCATGTAAATTTCCGCACCATCAAATGGATTCAACTTGATCAGCGGGTAGAGTGTGAAATATGAAACAAGTTGGTTTAGGATATTTGCATATGTGATCAGTAAAATTAACCATAAAATGGTTTGGGGCCCCTTAAGCAGGATCAAGCTCCCTGAGGCAAGTAAGAGGCTCTAAAAGAGATGGATTAGAGTCCCCATGACTTTTAGCATGCGATCTGATTAATTAATAACTTGGATACCCATGCTCACCAGTATTTGAGATTTTGGAGGTATAACTACTTGGTTGTTGGAGTATATGGGCATCACTTCTTGAGCCTCAGCACAGAAAGGAGGTAGTTTGGTTTTGTCCTGACTACTTGGTCATCTAGCTTCTCAATAGAGTTTGAATGTTCTAGTAAACAGCTTTTAAAAATTCCTTTTACTTTCTCTTAAGGGGCGTCTTTAACAACTAGAGAAATGTATTATCCTAGGATAGCGAAATCTAAGTCCTTATGGCTGATTTTGTGTCAGATTCAATAAAGCTAGTGTGCCTATGAGAAGGTCATAACCATAATTCTCTAGCACAATTATCAGGTATGAAACAACCAAGGATATAACTGAATTGGCAAAGAGGAGTAGGCCCCCCAGAAATTGGGTCCAAAGAGGCACTGAGGTCACATAATTAAAGGTTTGGTTTTGATCTGTCATGACCTTTATCCATTCACCAATTGGAAGGAAATGACATTAAATGGCGATCCAGTATCAACTATGGCCAGAACTATCACCTTATGGAAAACTTCTTAAACCTTGGTAACCTCAGTGCCAAAATGGGGATTGATTAATTAAATTTCTTGGTGGAAGTGGTCTAGAAAGAGAAGAGTAAGAGAAGTTTAGATCTTTATATAAAATTAATGAGTTTGGGACATCCATTTCATTAAGATTAATAAGGGCATAACATTCAGCGCTAGAAGGAACTTTAGATACAAGGTGAGGAGCATAGTCATCATCAGAGGGGGACTCACGCCCTAAGCTGACTCCACTTTTCCTGCCTCATCAGCTCTTTTCTTCCAACAGGAATCCTCCTATTGACCAAAAATTCTGCAATAAGAGCAAAGGTCACGTTTAAGTTTAGATCTCTAAAATCGTCCTACTGCATGAATGTGAGGCTGGGTCCCATTGTTAGGTGTTTGGTGCACTTCCAGATCAGGAAACTCCATTATAGATACCATATAAAAATTATCTGTACATCTTCTTTGCATTCTGAAAAGTGTAGTATGAGAGTAATATTGTGTTAAAACGTGGAGATGACACTTGAGATGGCATCATCCAAAGTGACTCAATTGCAGGCTTTGAGGGCCTGAGTTTCCTGATAAAATCGCTCAACGATTTTGATATTTGTTTCTCCACAACTTGGGTAGATCCGCATGGAAGCTTGTTTTCAGTTAGAAAGGGATAAATTAATTCCAAATTCTTTGGAAATGGCATCATAAATCTCAGCCCAAGTAGTCCATTTTTTTGAATATGGCATCACAATCTCTCAGTCCTTACCATCAAGACAGTTTTCTATATGTTGATACTTTTAATGATTCATAGCCATTTCAATCACATTTTCATACACATAAATATAAGACTGGATGATTTCAGTTTCAGGCACATACTTCTATTTAAAGGTGGGCTTTGAAAATTTCAACAAGTTCAGAGAGAACATGGATAGCTGGAGAAGGACGCTATTTAGACTCAGTCAAAACAAGTTCCTAAGTCAGTTTATGGGATATCCTTATTGGCTTGACACAGAACTCACCCATATCATCCAGGAGATTATGGTGCCATTCATTGGCCAGAGTGAGGGAGTATTTGGTATCTAGGATTCGCCAGAGGTTTTCAATCTCAGCAGACTGGCTTTCTACTTAGGATGACAGGATACCTTGTTTAGACTCAGTTTGAAGTTTAGCGCTCAATTGCTCAAGTTTCTCATTCGCTTGGGTCTGATTGGTTTGCTTTAAGATAATTAACTGAGAACAGATTTGGTGTAGGGAAGCAATTTTGTAAGCAAATAGATCAGTGTTAGATCCTTGTTAATAAAGTCCTCTTCAGTACTCATCCATGCTCCTCAAGCCACCTTTAGTAGTTGTTGTTAAAGGGCTCTAATTTGAGCTTCGTGGCTTTCACTGAAAGAGAGCTCAATAGGTGAAGAGGTCAAAGGGGGTCTGCGAGGGCCTTCAGGCCCTGGGTCCTTGCCCACCTTCACAGCCAATAAGGGCCAGTAGCACTGGGAGTTCTGCTTTGAATAATAACTTCATTAATAAGCGGCATAAGTGTCCTCTTACTCAATTGCTGAATCTGAGTAGCTAATGTGGCGATTCTGAGAAACAGTAGTTTGGTTTTTTTAATTCTGGTTAATATGCTCAGTCAAAGCGCGCTCCGCTTGCTGGTCCAAATCAATGGTGGTAAGGGCCATCTTCTGAGTAAGTTCTCCATGTAGGTACTGTACAACTCCATTGTCAAAATGGATAAGGTGGTTTTGAATCTCATTAATCTCTCTCCAGTTATCCAAAATGGCTTCATAATTATACCAACCAATTTGGAAGCTGCTTTATACAATTTAAAAAGTTGAGTGTTAAGTTGCTGCAAGAGTCTGAATTTGCATTGAAATTCCATGTGATAAAAACCTAATGATTGCATCTGATGATGAATAGCGGAATACCGTATAAACAGAGATAAAATTTAGTTAGAGTTACTCCTACTTCATTACTAGGAAGATTGGGAGATGTATATAGATGCACCAAATTGGGAGCAACCTGAGAGGAGCGACTATGACTAGTTTTTCACCCATGGGTGATGGTTCCAATGAGTAATGCTTCTGAATTCTCATCTACTTCAGCAGCATGAATTTGATAAAGTGAATTTCCAGGGGCTGAAATAGTAAGGGTCATTATTGCTCTGAACTCAAGCTCTGGAGTGCTCAGAAGAGGTGTATCTTGGGTTTTGGAAATGACCAATATGGTCAAGCTCATATTCTATTCCTTATTGGTAGGGCTATTATCACTGGGATCATTTATGGGAAGGTACGCCTTTACCAAGTAGCCTCAAAAGGATTCTGGCAGAAACACTAGTATTGAGTTTTTTTTATTATAAATTGAAGGCTAGGTCCTTCATAGGCTACTTAATTTATTAGTTGTTATAGCTTCAACAGTAACTCCTAGTAGACTTTGGGTCTCTAGGGCAAACTATTAGTAGAATAGAATATTCGCCAAGCAAATCTCTGCTATATTGTGACACTATTTCTAGTCAACGATAGGCAATCTCTAGTTAAAAATAGTCAAAAATCAAGTTTATGATCAAGTATATCTTTATTGGTTAAACTTAGGAGAGATATATAACTTTAGTAGAAGTTCATGTTCATGTAGGGTATACTTTGGTAGAAAATGGGATCATGTAGGGTATGGCAATTTCCAAATTGCACAATATTTCCTGAATGATACAGTGGAATGTGAAGATTTCCAACAGACATGATATTCACTGATTTATGTAGTGGAATCAGGAGATTTTTGGATAGCAAGATCTTTCCCCAGATAATTTAGTGAATTCAGGTGAGATTCAGGATTTTAGTTGTCATTTAGGAGCTTATTGTTAATAGCAGTTTTAGTAGCTTTTGCAGCAGTTGAACTCCATTGTTAGAGTTTGCAAATTATATCATGTTCAAAGTTTTTTATAAACTAGAAGGAATCCATCACATTCAACAATGGGCAGTGTCATTCCACCCCTAGCATTTTCTGTCCTGCAAAAATGCGCTCAGAATAGTTCATCTAGTCCAAATAATTCAACCAGCCATTATATCCCTCCAAGAGACTTACTGCTCTAACTTGCATGTTGTTGGAATTTGGTTGATCGCATTAACCATCTCACTTACAGATTAAGCATATGAAAGATTGCAATAAACAATCTATTGTTTGGCAATAATTGTTAACTAAATTATTGGTCACAAACAACCAAAGGATATAATATTATGATTAGGTTAATTAATGTTTTGTTGGAGATAATCCCAGATAATGATAAATAGGTATTTAATGAGGGCTCAATAGCCGCTTATCAGATTGCCTTGGAAGATCATTCAGTCAGAGCCGCTGAATGATTGAGGTAATTTTTATGAAGCTACTGAACCGTTTTAAAGCTTGTTTAATCTGTAGTTATCAGTCATAAATAGGCAACACGGCCCCTATAACATTTGTGTAAAGTTCCTGACATGATGGGATTGGCTGCAAATCTGTAAAGCTACACTAATGAGTATTGACTAAGGAGAATGAATCCTCCACTATTCAAAAGTTAATCCTAAGGGTCAAAGGTTTTTGGGAAAATCAGTTGGTTTTCAGAGAGTCATATGAAAAGATGTGCACCTTTTGCCAGTAAAAGCCCCTAGCATTTTCTAAGATAAGTAAAATTAGCTGATATATACTTATTATTACTTTTGAATTGAAGATTGAAGGGAATAAAGTTCCCTAGTTGCTTTTATCAAGTTACAGTTTACCAGAGTGGATTTGATGCAATTTAAACCTTGAAGACTCAACTTAATAGTTGTTATCATACAACTAGTGTCCTTATTTTACAACAAACTTGTGCAGTAAACTACCCAAAAGTTTACACATGTAAACCACTAAATTCATTCCCATCCTATCACTCTCCCTCAATCCAATATCTGATCTTGCTTCAGAGTCAACTATGGGATATTATTCCCATATTCTGACAAACTGATAGACAAACTTATCACCACATTTTTGTGCTTTCTGGCTTTATTGATTTTCACTCTTTAAGAGTTATTTTGATGTTGGTTTCTCCTCTGATGAGGATAAAGCTGCAGTAGCAGAAGCCAAATTAATTCATAAAAATATTTTTATATTATTGACTTGTACTCTACTATCCACCAGTACTACAATGGTGATGAGTTTTTCCAACCATTTTCTCATCTCCCACTTCAGGTGATGTATAAGGAGTTGATGTTTGGGCTTTCAGCTACAGCTTAAACCTCATCATCCACTTCACTGTTCCTAGCAGAGCCAAATGCCTCAAATCTGCCTATGCTAATGCTACTATCATCCCTTACCGCCTTGACATTGTAAGACATCTGACGTGCCAAGGAAAGACTTGGCTTCCCTTAAGGGTACTCTAATACCCAAAATATCATCTATAGTTTACAGAGAATCACCGCTTTGGGATTCTGGAGTACGATCTGCTGGGGGATAGGCAAGAAAATTATTGATTGAAGAATATTGTCCTTATCCCAAATACTAAGTAAATACCAGCATCAGTCTTGCCCATGCCTATCAGGTGGAAATGGGGCTCCTATCTTTGAGTGGGGAAGCTGCATCTTTAGCTTTTAATAATCAGGTCTGATGTTGGGGCTGACCTGGAGGCGCTTTTGACATTAAAGGAACTGTCAACGCAACCCTTATTCCAACTCTGCTAACATCCTTCTCATTTTTACATTCTGTTGTGGGGCATTCTAACCTAATCTTAGATATAGTGGAGTGAGTCTGCGTAAGTCCTGGGGAGCAACCCCTGCATTTCTATTGGGAGAAGTTCCTTTAAGAATCAAGAAGGGGAAAAAGGATGCTTCCCCTTTCACCAGCAAGGGTGATCTAGCCCTTATTCTGGAAGAGAGGTGGGTGACAGACTACCACCTGAAGGGTTTTTCTGTACTCCATCTTCCCACCACCACAGGAGTTGGTGGATAAGATCAGGGGCTGTGTCAGGGAGTGGTAAGCCGGAGGTCATCATAGACAGTTAAGTTAACAAGTTCTCCCATGCCAGAATGTGGCATATTATTTTTTGATCTTGCCCACAGACAGAAAATTGTTATTAGACAAAATAATCTGAATTAAACTCAAGCGTAGAGTCTCTTGACCAAATCTCTAAACTGCTGTTAGTGAAGTTGAGCCTTCCCCTTAAGTTTGGGCGTTCTGAACCCATTTGAATTGTAATATAATTGCCTTACCTTCCTGGCTGTGGGTGCAACCTGCTGCACTGTCAAACAAAACATCATCCTGCAAGGATGGATTGCACTGCAAAAATCTTTGTAATTTTTTTGATTTAACCAACCATTCAGGTAAGATCCACATTAATATTAAAAATGCAATAGTGGGTCAATCTTCCTAAATTAGGTGTGAGAGAATTCCTTGGACGTTCATGCACCCCTTTATTCCCCAGCCATATAGCTTATAAGTCAGCAGTCCCCAACAGGTTATGCTGTTGGTTAATTTTCTTACTTTACTCAATAAACAAATAACTCCATAACAATAATCTTTTTATAGTTTCTTTATTTGTAATTAAGTTGTGATAATCAAAAAGCTGCTCATGTTACCCTATCTACACAATGACAGGGTTATATTGGCGATTATAAACACGATTTTGCCTTCCCTGATTTATTAAGGTATTGGTATTGGATCCACATGAGCTTATATCCTGTTCTGGATGCCTTAAAGCATTGTGATTTTATTTTGATTTCTGAGGCCTTCCCCTCCCTGTTTGTTAAGTTCCAAAATAATTCCGAGAGTTTTCCTCCCTGTTGCAAGAATTTCTCCAACAGTGCACTCTGTTCCTGGAAAAGCTTCTTTTTTTAGGTCTTCTGCAATGACTTACTCCACCGATTGGCTACTTGTGGGGGCGTTAGTAACATTTTTGGTGAATTGTAAGTCCTCAATTCTTCCCCTCTCCAATAAATACAAAAGCTGGGGTCGTCTATACCTTTGGTATTCTGGATTGCACTTTGGGTGTCTACCCATCCAGTCTGGAAGTCCATTCTTAGTTTAATTAGCTATTGCCATGACAGTCTGGTTCATAAAGTTTTAATTAGAATGTGGGTCTTCAGGAGCATAATAATAGTTGAGCGTCTGGTATTGCAGTTCTATGAAGCGAATTCCTTAGTTCCCCCCATTGAGGGATATTAATACCAAAAGCATTAGTGATACAGCCACTGCAATGACAGATATCAATGAATTGGCCCTTCATAGGCCTTAATTGTTTTGTTGAAGGGGGCAGAATCTCTAAGAACTTAAATATAATTTTAAGTTTTGTTTTTGGGAAATTATTTAATTATTTGGAGTGT
Source organism: Massospora cicadina (assembly GCA_022478985.1). Classification (NCBI taxonomy): domain Eukaryota; kingdom Fungi; phylum Entomophthoromycota; class Entomophthoromycetes; order Entomophthorales; family Entomophthoraceae; genus Massospora; species Massospora cicadina. The sequence goes on from JAKSZP010011057.1 coordinate 33,156, forward strand.
TAACAATAAACTTAAAATTATACAAATGGTAAAGTGTTGAGTATTTATACTAGTGTGGAAGGAGTGGATAAGTCTGTAGATATTTATGAAAAGTAAAAAGACAATCAGTTATTCCCTAGGGCGCTGAGAACTTGTCCAGTACCATTCCTAGTGTTCCCAATGTTCTCTGAGGTCATTGGAATTGGCCACAGTTGCTGGGTCATCTGTCGCCTCAATTTGAGAATTTTTGCAAATTTTGGGGTGCTGAGTTTTTTACTCCAGTCTCCTCTAAAGGCCAACTCAGCATCATAAGTTTTCATTTTTACTTTTGTATGCAACAAATTTTTGTGTGGAAGCACTTGATCAATCAAGCATAACAGTTCCGCCATCTTGGGAATTTATTTGCAATCCACAGAGTAAGTTGTGAAACTCGCCACATATGCTCTTTAATTGTCTGGATAAACTTCTGAGGATTTAACAATAATGTGGGATGGAAGGTTCTTGATAGTCCAAGGTTGGTGAAAACTTAGTTAGGAGGATCAGCAGACATTCAGTCCTTGTCAAGGTGTGCCCCAAAACTATAAGCTTCCAAATTGAGAAAGCTTGCGTGGTGGTTCCAAACTTTGGCCAAAAAGGGTGTAGGATCCTGTACATCATGATGGCCTTACTGAGGATCCTTACATTAACCTTCTTTGTAAGAATGGGGTCTACTATACCCTCTAGAGCCTGCGCTAATGCATAGTTCTTACGTGGCAGGAGTAGTTTGATGGATGTAATACCAATGAACTTGAGGTGTGAGGAAGCAGGTGTCATAGGGTCCTTGGCATAGAAGTCCTTGATCAGCTTGTGGAGGTTTATGTAATCCCAGGTGAAAACCCAACTGGTCTCATATGCTAGATACCCTTTCCAAGCCACCAAGTATCGAATCCCCTGCTTGATCTTTTATGCACACAAAGTCTTCTCTTGATCAAACATGTTTCTCTTTCTATCAAGTTGAATTCAACCTCCGCTGGCTTTTTGCCTTTGAATGGGGATAGCGTGGTGTGGAATGCAATGTGGTTTTACTAGTGAGGAGGGTGCTCCATGTGGAATTACTATTGAGCAAAACTTTGTTTATGGGGAATGACTCTGCTCTTTTGCATATGAGTTTCAAGCATGGAAACTTTAAGGTGGAGGTTCTTTGTGTCCACCATCATGAGATTGCCAACCCAGTAGTTTGAGGCGGCACAGCCTTTTAGATTGGCAAAAAAGATGTTTCCTTTGCTTTATTCAGCTGGTTCTGTACCTGGTAGCTTAATTTTAAAATGTGCATTATGAAATTTTCTGACACTGAAATGCAGGTGTGTATCTTCTGGCTAATATGAAAAAGGTTTGTAACCCAAGTTGGCATACATTGGCAACTCTACATTAAATAAGTGGAGGTATTGTTGTACGCAAACTTGTCCAGATAAGATCAGCTGCTTGAGTGTCCTGGGATTCGTTGATTAGCATCTGAAGTATTGCTCTAGATTAGTTGGTTTATTACATTTTTTTGTCTGATTGTGAGTGGTACGCCAATGAATGGTAGAGTTTGATAAATAATGTTTTGCATAGGGCGCCCCAAACTTTGAGGTAACTGTGCCCTCTGTCGCTTATTACCTCTTATGGCACTCCAAATAGGATGAAGTATGGGATACAAATAATTACGCCATATTCTTGGCTAAGGTTTTCATCAAGCAGGGGGTGAATGGAGTGTATGTCATGAACTGTTCTATGACCACCATGAACATGCCAAATCCCTGAGAATTTAGTAGTTATATAATGAAGTCCACTGATATAGATGTTCACAAGCCTGCCGCCTGCTGAAGTGGGTGTAGGAGCTTGTTACAGCCCATTCTATCTATCTTTGATCACAAACAGATATTATAGCGCTTCTTCCAGGCAGACACGTCCTTTGTTAACTCATTCCAGTCATACACTTTTTTATCAGGTGAACGCACTTCATAACGCAAAGGTGGCCTATAGTTGGTGGGTCATGATGTTACCATATGACTCAAGGACTTAAGATCTCATATCCAATATTTAGTTGTGAAAGTAAATTACCCTATACTAAATGGGACTAACATCTGAAAGGGCTTTTCACTGCAAGTTCTTGTCCCTCAGGGCCCTTCCTTCTGGGGCTGTCAATGGTGCATGCAATACAGAACTATAATGGTGGCCTCATTATATATGTTGTTGGTTTTTGGGGTTGTTTTTTGTGGGCATTGAAGTTAAAGTTTGTTTCTATGATGTATTAACTGGTGACGTATTGATTTTTGAGAGAGGTGTGATGGTGGCAACGGTGACTGCCGCCTGGGGTTCCACCAAATCTTGTTCTAGGGGGATCCCTATTATTAGTTATGCATCTCTGGTGAAATCAGGACCAGTGAGGGGCTTTGGCCATGGATGCCTGATAGTGTTTGAGTTGGGCCTCATAAAAACCTATAAAATTCAAAATTGAGGAGGTCACAGTGTATACTAGTAAGGTGATGCGCCATATTCTGCAACTTGCAAAAATATATATGACTAGTGGTCCGTGCGCAATGTCACTGCGTGTTTTTCTCCATGTATTAGGTATTACCAGTGCATCAGTGCCCTAGCGACAGTGGCAAGCTCTAGGATGTAGATGGCCATGAGTGTTTTACTCTAGTAATTTTCCTAGAGAAGAAAGCCTCTGGGTGCCCACGATTATTATATTAATGTAGTATAACCACCCCTGCAGCTGTTCTGGAGGCTTCACATGATACAATAAATGGCTTATATTTTTTGGTATGATGAAAGACAGGCGCAGTGGTGAAGCCTCTTTGACGGCGTTGAAAGCATGATGAAATTATTGCATCCATATAAATGTTGTAGACTTGCCCATCAGGGTTGAAGGGGAGAGACCAATCCATGATTTTAAGAATATTTTTTAGGAATGTGACTGGCCTAAGAAACTTTAGAATTTTTTTTTTTTTGGTGGTAGGGGTTGGCCATGATCTTAGAACTTCTAGTTTCAAGGGGCAATGGTATGTCTGTCTTTGAGTATGAGGTTTCCTAAGTCTTGTATTTTTTGCTAGAAAGTTGCATTTTGTGGGTTTCTATGAATACCTACTTTCTAAAGAATGATGACCTTTGCTACCAGAACTTTATTGTGTTTCTCATGTATGGGAGAGTTGCAAAATTTTTCTATGTTTACTGTACAGGTTTGATGTGTGCAATAAAAAACTTGTTAATTAAAATATAATCTGATAATATATGTGGGTGGGTGATACTAGTATAAAGACTATTATCCAGCTAAGTTTTTTGGACCAAATATGTTGTTTATGCTCAGGTTTCTCCTTGGGACAGGTACTGAAAACCTTCTATAACCTACGTGAAGGTACTTAAAAACTATCCAGATATTAAGTAAAACTTTTCCTTTGACTCTTCCTCTTAACTTCTTCTCTCAAAATTAGGTGGCAAAATGTCTATTCACACCACATTTATGAAGAAGTTCTGCAATTTATCTGTTCAAAATTAATGCATTAAGTTATATACATATCGAAACTTGATTTTGCTGATTAGAAGATTCTCCCATATTCTCATCTTTAAAATTCCGCTGTAGTATTATACTCATTGGCCAAGATTTCTTCATAAAATTAAGTAGGGCATTATATGTCAAGCCTAACATTTTCATATATTCCTCCATTTGTGATGTTGAAGTCTGATTTGTCAATCTGAAACAATGGTCTTAGAATGCTCCCTATGCAAGTCGAAGCCTTGTACTGGGGATAAGATTGACATATGCTACTATGCGGGACTTGGCTTTCAAGTTGTTCAAAAAAGTCCCAATAGTCCCAAACTAAGAGTCAATTACTTGTCATCAATTTAGGCTTCAAATTTGGGCTATTACTAACATTATAATAAGCTCAGCTAATAAGTCTTTTAATTATCCTTGCAAATATTTTACCCAGTTCTGAGGCCACACTCACATGACTCCATCATCAGGGCCCAAATATCTCAATATCTTCATCAGCTGTTCATTCTGGAATCTAGCAAGTTATACCTCTAAACCTGGACTATTAGAAGAGCTCTTAATTGAGGTTAATACCAATTTAACAGATGCTTTAAACTATTATAAGGTGGTTAAGAAGCTTAGCTGACCTTCCCGGTGGGACATGATGATAGACAAAACATCTGGGAATCAGGAATGATCAATGAATCACTCTTTGCCATTACCATTGAATCATGATTTCCCTTTATCTTTTAACAGTACTATAAATAGTACTATCTTATTTTTTAAAATAAGGTATTTTTAGTGAATATCTTATATTATCTATATACTATCTAAATAAAGTTTATTATAGTGAATAAGGTTTTGTTCATTGCCGCGTCTTACAAAGCTTTTGTCCTTTAAGCTGACTGTAGTGGAGGGAGCCTCTTAAAATAGGCTACTATGTTGAATTCCCAGTGCTAGCACATGTGAGCGCATCAGGTGGAAATCCAACTTATAGTGGTCATTACAAGGGCGCTTCCAAGGCGCAACTCGAGGAGTTACCCTCAAATTTGGACAAAAAGAAACAACAATGGCTAGCACGTTGGATCCTAAATCTCTGACCTTTATCCTCTGGAATAGTTAAGATGCTGTAATTTTGGAAAGCGATTTTACCAAGAAGATCATTAGTTTCTAAAACAAGAAGGCCCTGTATGTTTCAAAGCACCTAGCCAACTTAAGCCCTTTCTAAACTTGCTATATATGCCTGATATGATTGAATAAGATATCAAAGAGCAATATATGCAACATCATAAAGTGAAGATATTGAAAAAGGCAATATTTTATTTTTGAGAAAAGGCAAAGCGCTACAAGAGCGCATGAGACTGTGACTGAGAAGACATTTAAGAAAATATCACAAAGGTAAATCATAACCTACATCTAGGATATCTTGCCAGTTGTGAGAAGTGACTCTGAAAGTCTCTCTCCAGATTGAAGCAAAATAAGAAGATAGCCAAGTTTATTTTTATCCTCCAGTCAAAGGAAGAAGGTCAAACCAATTGGACTTCTCAAATTTTACTAAAATCAAATGATTTATACTAACACTAATATTTATGCAGGCGTCCAAAAAATTCATATCTTGATGTCATTTACCACTCTGCTGCTCCAGAGCAGACAATGGAAATGAATCTCAATTGGTTGTTTAGACTTTAAAGTGACAAATGACAAATAAAACTTAGCTAGCGATCCTCAACAGAACTATCAGGCCAATAAAGTTGGGCTAAGTCAAGAACTAGTTTCCGACCTTGATGATGGCATGTATCCTTGAGAGCTCTTTGGGAGCCCCAAATACTAAAAACGCATTGAATTGCCAAAAGAGCTGGACAAAACAACTGGGACTTACCTTCTCACAAGTGTGACAAGCTCAATGTTTCCTCACTGGCAAAACTGTCACCTATCAATTTTGACAGCTCTCCTCTGGAGGTTAGGCCAGATATTGGCAAAATGAAGTATCAAAGATACCTGGCTCAGCTCTTGGCTTGGGATAGCACTAGGTCCAACAAATAAGAGCACACAATAAACTAAATGGCCTGAAGTCTAAGGTCAAGGAATTAATTGTTATATAAATCCAGAGACTTACCTCAGAAAGGCAAGCAGTTGCCCCAACTGACAAGGCGCCGCCCACTGCACATTATCTGATCTAAGATTTTTCCCTAAAATTGGGAACAAGGTTATTGGCTCAGACAAGCTGTGCCCTGTGGATTGCACCTAGATGAACCACCACGACATCAACTATTTAAGTTTAAGGTTCCAAACGCTCCAAAACTGAAGTACTCCATTGACCTCAACTCTCAATCTCACACCTCATATGATTCCACCACCAACGCCTTCAGCTTTGAGGCTATTGAGTTAATTACCACCATCAGAGCTGGAGAGAAACTTACCAAGACCTACTATGCTGTGGAGCCTGGCTTGGAATGCCCCACAAATCATTCAAAGGTTGACTACGATGCCCTTGCCAACTTCTCCCGCACCATGCATCAGTTTAAGGACTGGGATCAAGGCGAAGGCACATTGAAGATGATCAACCTCTTCAAGTTAATGGGTTTTGGCTATCTCAACCCAGCACCGCATTACTGTACCATGTTATCTAGCCTGTTTGCCAGTGGAATAGATGGCCAAATGACGCTGTACAACTTGTTTGTCTTTGGGCGCAAGTTGGGACCATCTCATACCTGGTGCCCAAATTATCTCATCAACTATATGCTCCAAAAGCACGCCGTTGTCACTTACTCACATCTAACTACCAAATGGAAATCGCACTGTCCTGGCTCAGTTAGTCTGACAGTTTATCCTCACAAATCATCCTACCTTGCCAGTTTAACCCAAAGCACCTGCTTATCCCTGTCATCAATATGGAATCTCCTTCCAAGGCCTACACTTCTTGCCACTATGCAAGAAAGAGCCCAAAGGAGTCTGAAAGCTCTGAGGCTTTTAATTTACATTACTCAACCTGTTGTTGTTGGACTCTTCCAATGGCAATTACATGGCCCTGGCTCTCCTCAATATATAAACCTAGCGTGGCCTTTTGACCCAAAACGAGCTGGCTCAAACCTTAACCAGCCATCATCAGATAAAATTTTTGAGATCTGAGCAAAAATGCATTAATCAATGAACCTTATAGGATTAACCAGTTAGTTTATAACGAAAAAACACCACAAATACCTCAACTCTTTTTATTGGGTCAAAACTAACTCAAAGGTACTAAAACTTACAACCCTTAGACAAGGTTTAAGGTGGCTCTCTCAGGGTTCTCCCTATGCAAGGTAAAAGCCTTACCTGAGTTAAACTAACATATACTACTATGTGGGACTTGACCTTCAAGTTATATAAAAGGTCCCAATAGTCCCAAATTAAGATTCAATTACTTGTCATCAATTTAGGCTTCAAATTTGGGGTTTACTAGAATTATTTTAAGCTCAGCTATTAAACTTTTAATTATCCTTGCAAATATTTTACCCAATTCTGAGGCCACACTCACATGACTCCATCATCAGGGCCCAAATATCTCAATATCTTCATCAGCTGTTTGTTCTGGAATCTAGCAAGCTATACCTCTAAACCTGGACTATTAGAAGAGCTCCTAATTGAGGTTATTACAATTTATTTTATTTAACTGAGGCAAGCCGACCAGGGGACAGGCATTACCAAAAGAAAGAAATGAACGACATGAAACCTGAACAGGGTCAACTCTGTCAAAGAAAGTTTTTCCACCTCTGGATTGGGACTCAAATTTTTCTAGTTACGTCATGGGTAAGGTTTTCGTGTTATTAGACCTACTAACCACCAATAGCTTCCTTTAGCTGGCACCCCAATTGATGTGTGAAGGGTGGGAATTGGACTTGCAACCTTCAGGTTGGTAGCCATACGCCCTTACCAAATCGCCTTCCACCCCCTTAATACCAATTTAACAGATGCTTTAAACTATTATAAGGTGTTTAAGAAGCTTAGCTGGCCTTCCAGGTGGTACGTGATGATAGACAAACCACCTGGGTATCAGGAATGATTAATGAATCACTCTTTGTCAATACCATTAGATCATGACTTCCCTTTCCCTTTCAACAGTACAATAAATAGTACTATCTTATTTTTTTAAATAAAGTATTTTTAGTGAATATCTTATATTATTTATTTACTATATATTTTAAGTTTATTCTAGTGAATAAAGTCATATTTATTGCCGCGTTTTACAAAGATTTTTTTCCTTTCAACTGACTGTAGTGGAGGGAGCCTATTACAATCAGCTACTATGTTGGGATTCCCAGTGCTAGCACATGTGAGCGCATCAGCGTGGTTGTGTTGTAGATGTGTGGACATCGGTTACTTACCTCAAGATCAGCCTGGAAGACTGCCTCAACTAATTCCACAACATGATGTTCTTCTTGAAGGCGTGCATCCAGGAGTTTGGCCAAACTGGCTATATTTTGCAGTTGATTTTAGAAGTTGTGTTGAATGCTGCTAATTTGCAACATGCATGACAGCGTCACTGGCATCATTGGCCAATTTGGTGCTTTCTTCCTGTGCTGCTTTGGGGAAATCATGGGGGAAGTCAATTTTGCTCAGCCCTTCATGGTATTGATCAACTAATTGTGTCACTGCTTTACAAAAGTAGTGGTAATGGGGCAAGGCATTGCTGCTAAGGCAATCTGGTGGTCACTTTGAAAGGGGATGGTATTGGGCTTAGGAGAATAGCGTCTGGGTGAGAGGGGTTTGTCAAAATTATAATTATAAAATTTGGCCCATTCATAATCAGCTGGGCCAAGAGTTTTTAATGGATTCATTATCCTCATTTTTGACAATTTTACCTGATTCATCAACCTCAATTGATGGATCCCAAGATTTTAGTTCACAATAATAATGTAGGCAGAATTTAGATAGTTGGTAGTAGGTGAATGAGTGGATGCTTAGGTGATAATGTTGGTCCATGCCTGACTCTGATTAGTTGGGTTGAACCCAGGGTGGTGAGTGTGGCTGGAGGCTTTTGTGGGTACTGACTTCCTGCCTTGGCCCAGTGAGCAAGAATGTTGGGTGGGAGGGGACAACAAAACACCCCATTCAGATGCAGCTGAAAAGGGTTCAAAAATAGAAACAAGTGAAGCGGAATGGGGTCAGTTTTTTATATAATGGTCTAGCTCAAAACAGAGTGGAAAAATATGTTGACTGTTACCAACATGAGCCCAAAAAATGCTCAGGTGCTGCAGTGATGCGAGCACATGGGGGGATTTGTTGGCAACGGCAGAGTGATTTGGGATGATGGTGGCAGTGGCTCAAGGGGCTGCAAGGCGCTCTTCACCATAAGGAACGGTGAGGACTAGGTTGAGCTGAGTGCCATAAGCCAAAGCCCCACTATCAACTGTTCATACAAAATTTGGGGCAGGAGATGTGAAGGGAGGTTAGCAAATGACACCACCAATGTGGGATCATCAGGGAGATGAGTTCAGGTAGTAGGTACAGGGGTACTTTTATAAATAAGAGGAGTCAACGTCACCACTGCAGCGTCCTCCTCCATTTGGAAGCCTATATCAAAATAGCCCTTAAAAGGGCGGAAATTGATAAAGCCAGCTGGCGCAAAGGCAGCGGTGGCAAGTTCAATTATTGCTTTGTTATGTGGGGATAGACGCCTGTAGTTGACATGAATCAAAATTGAATGGTGGATCTAGGGAGGGCGAAAGGATAAGTAGAGTTGGGTGGATACATGTAAGGTGAAGCGTTAAGTCTTATGGAGGGACAATAATCCAGTAGAGTTTGGAGGACTATTCAAGCCCATCCAAATGAATTTCCCTGCAGGGCGGAAAACGCTGGGAGATGGATCACCGCTTCCCCACACTGGGGCAGCAGGTGGTGGATTTGAGGACATAGATAGGAAAACTGATGTGGTGAGGCGGCAGTAGATTTTAACTTTTTTAAAAATTGCTTAAAAGTGAAGTTTAACAGAAATAAAAAGCCCTTTTAACATTAGTATAAATAGTACTGTCTTATTTTTTATAAAGTTCTTTTTCAGTGAATATCTTATATTCTTTATTTTACTATCTAGTTTAAGTTTATTTAATGAATAAAGTATAATTTATTGCCACGTATTATGTAGCTCCTATCATCTCTGCTGAATGAAATGGAAGGAGCCTTTTACTATCAGCTGCTACGTTGGGATCCTCAATGCTAGCACCTGCAAGCGCATCAGATGGGAACATAACACATGGCATGGTGCTGATCTCTGTAGGGCTGAAGCGCCATCTGTGTTGCAATACATAAATAAAAAGTGATAATACTTTTGCACCTGCCAGGATTTGTGCTTTCTGATAAAATTAATCAGCGAAAGTGGCGAATGTTTCATCCTTCTTGAATTGAATTCCTATAAAATCCTGTTTACAATTTGCCATGCGTTCAGGACTACCAAGCTCAGTCCTAATTGCTTCTTTGGCGTCTCTGTATATCTAGTTGTCCCCATTGAAATGGGGCAACGCCAGATTTTGACAATCTGTGTCTAAGCAGTAAATCACAGTTACTGGTTTTTGTCAGCCATTATATCCAAACATTGTCTATTTCAAATAGGTGGAAAATCAATGTTACGTTATCCCAGTAAACATAAGTATTTTTGGCATATTCCAAAATTCTTCCGTTGTACTATGGCAGAAGATTCCTGCTCAGCAACATGACTAACAATAGGTTTATCTTCATGGGTCATTTCTAGAAATTACAATGAGAGCTCCAGGCATATTTCTTATTGAGTTGTACTTTCCCAGTTGAACTTTTGTGTGTCTCATTGTTTGCTTCATTCACCTTGATCTGGGCACAACCACACTTGCGATTTTTTAGTTATTGTTAGGTATTTAAGATCTGAGCTACATCTTCCTGAATCTGGTTAAAGCATTCCATATCCTCTTCACTCTCAATTTTCTAGAATAGTAACTCTTTGATTACTTCAGTCTCCTTTAGTTTTAATAAGGTGACCTTTCCCTAAAGATCATTATGAACCTCTTCAACTTGTTTGATTTCCTCCTCGGCTTTTGTCACTTGCTTAATAAGATTAGTGATATTGTCTTGTGATGCTGAGTTCAATGCATTTTTGTAAATGTTTACCAATTCCATCCACAGCTTCATAAGTTTATTCTTGTATGACATTGTGCTGTACGTTCTTCTGTATAATTGACTTGAAAACTAAAACTACCCTTGTAGTGAGCACCAGATATAAATTTTTAAGCCTGTGGTTACTCAATTACACCCTGTAGTGAGAACCAAATGTAAACTTTCAGTTGGAATTACTACCTGTAACTTTATTTCTACTGCAAAAGTTCTGATGTGTGCAAATTAACAACCGTTGATATACTATAACTCTACAATATGTGTGGGTAGGTTATAATAGTATGAAGGCCAATATCCAGTTGAATTTCCTCAACCAAATGTAACTCTTATGCTTATGTTTCTACTTATGACAGGTACTGGCAACCTTCCTTTAACCCACTTGTGAAGGTACTTGCATTATCCAGACAAAAAGGAGATCCTATCCCTTCAACTCTTCCTTTAAAGTTGGTAACGTCTGGTCTAAAGGAGCTTCTTCCTTTTAATAGAACTTAACCTACTATTAGGTTCAGAGGTTCTCTCTTCCTTTCTTAACGCAGAATCCTGAGGAGATCTTGATGGCAGTAAATAGACAAAGAACATCTGATCAATAAACTCTAATCTCAATAGTAAAATACACTATATGTATAACAGTCCATATATCCAAGTCTTCAAGTTTCTATTGATCTTCTTTAATTAATAAAAATAAAGGGAATTTAAAAGGGGAATCCGGCTCCCAACTCTTCCATTGGAGCCTCAATAGGAAATGGCAGCAGTTGCCAATGGATTAACTATATTAAGTCGCACCCAATGATGATCTTTCTCATTCGCCTAGTCAGATTTTGCTGCCAAATAGAAATGTGACCCCTTCTGGTCAAATCAAAGAGTGTGTCCTAACATTTTGATCAACCTCAGTGCATTGCCCTTATTAGTCTAACAACCTGCTTAAGTAATAAGACCTTAAACCCAATAACAGCATATTTTGTTACCTAAAAGGTTAACTTGCAAGTTGCTACCAAAAGCTTTATCAGCGCCTCATTGACTAATAATAAATTGCTAAGTCAATTGGCAACAAACTCCAATCAACTTATACAATATAATTGAATTATAAATAATCAAATTGATACATTATTGATATCGTCAGGGATCCTCCCCAATGAACCATTAGTAATTTGATGGAATTAATGCCTGGCGGATTAGTTGATATTTGTTTAGGAACTTTACCAAACAATATTTACTTTTTTTAGCAATAGTGGCGCCAAACCCAAAGAGGGGGGCATCCACTTATCTTTATTTTTAATTGAGCCAAACAAAGGGATTATAATAATTAAAAAATCAACAAGCCACTTGGCTAATAGCTAAGAAGCCATATCAGAAGTCAAAGAGACTTTAGGAAAGTTATATCCAGTGAACGCTTTAATTGGCAGACCTTTGTGAATAGGATGGGGGTTGGCGCATCAGCAGCATGGGGCATGAGGAGGTATATGTTGGTGTTTTCTTTGTTAATAAAGCCAGCGGTATCCATTGCCTCAACATATTGAACAAGTCAATGCTCAGCAAATGTGATTAAAGCAGGAACACAAGTAATGACTTGATGCGCTAGTGGAATGGGGATAGTTAAGATTGAGCATTGAAGTTTTTGCTGCATTAATGCATGCCTGGCTTACAAAAAAGCGAGCTCTTCAAACTCATATTTTGCATCTTTGTCAAACTTATGAGGGAAATCGGGGATAGGAATACCCTCAACAAGGGGTTCCATTTTTCCATGAAGATGTTGATGGAGGAGAGTGTTGGCAGGTGAAACAGCTGCTTCAACTGCCATTTTACTTATGTTTTTATATAAAGGGTAACCGTTTTTAGGGTAAAATGGTGTGGAAATGAATAAAAAAGATTTTGACAAAAAATTATATAAGGCAAGATCAGGCTTAATATTATATGCTTGATCTGCGTCATCAATACATTTGAGCGCTTCAGATAGTTTTAAATCTGCCAGTGCTGATCCAGCCACTGGAATCAGAGGGGTGGTGAAAACTATTTGGTTGTGCAGTGTTGACCACGGCAGCTCAGCTAAAACCAATTCAGTCATCCAGTTATGGTTAAGTAAAATTTAAAAAATTATTGGCTACCGCACCAAACTATAATTATCATCTCTTATGATAACTCACATCCACTAAGGTACTTTACCCCCAGCGGAAAAGCAGATTGTGCTATAATCTTAATAAGCTAGATTGAAGTCATACTATCTTAATGCCAACAATTAAGAAGTTTTTCCCTTAATTGTATTTTATAATAATGCATAAAAATCCTTATGCCTGGGTTTTGGAAGACCTGAACAATCCCTGGGACAGTTGGAGTATACTCTTTTAAATTTATTGTGGGGAAGGCTGACCATGGGATGGACACTTCCGAATATGATTCAGGAAAGACAAACTTAGTATCAGGGGAGGCACCCCAGAGAAGCGATGCTATCTCTTGTTGCCAGCGGGAACGCCACTTATGGGGAGGGGAGGGAACGTGTGAAGGGGCCGTAGCCACTATTGAGCACGTGTGGAGGAAGGGGTCTGATTTGATGAACCAGACTGGGAACCAGGAGGAGACCAGCTGTTGGCGACGCGGTGGGAGGTATCCAAACATCCACGCTTGATAGTGGTCCACCAAGTGAGACCAGAATCTGTGGACAACTTCTGGGAGGGTGGGGATGGAGCCAGCGATGGCATCCAAGACAATCGTGTGTATAGTCCACATGGTGATTGCAACCACCAGATCATGGAGGGAGGGTGGAAGGGGGGAGGCCATTGATGAAGCAAACATATCTCTTGACAGACTGAAGGGATGCGTTTGATCCTGGCCCAGCAGATGTTGAACTTCTCGCCATATCACTTTAGAGGTGGGGCACTTCTCCAGGCGGTGGAACAGTGTTCCATACTGGCCACACACGACACAGGATGAGTGTAAAGCGTTAGAGCGCTCAGCTGTACGATACACCCGCCTCAGGCAGCGCCACACATGGGAGCGGACTTGAGGCTGCAACAGAGGATGGTGTGCATATTTCCAGATAGTCTTTTGGGTCTCAGTGGAATAAGGGATGTCCATAATGTCCAGGTAGTCCACCCTGGATAGGACATGGGGTTGAATGGGGATCACGCCATCATGGATGGGTAGCCCCTGTACCTCTTGTGTGAACTGAGGAGAGGGGCGGCCTCTTCGGGTTGTATGTCCACTAATATGAATTCTCCACTCTGCGCTTCGCATGGAGAGTAGGATTCGTTTGTAGTGGGTTTTAGTCCCGTGAGGACCTGTGGCTGATGTGTGTGATGCAAGGTATTTCATCAGGGAGTGGGGGTTTGATGGATTGTTGAGGTTCAAGGCTCGGGAGAAGTTGGAGCAGGCTGCGCGGGATCAGTGTTGGGATGGAAGTGTAGGAGTGGTGACGGCCGCGATCCAGGTGCCCAGGATCTTGGCAGCATGGGCTTTGAAGTCAAGCAGGCCCATGCCACCTTGATGATGAGGGCCAAACATGACCTCTAGCCATACTGGTGGAGGGCGGCCTGACCAAAGCCATCCTTGCAGTAAAGCATACAGGGATTCGAAGAAGCTTGGGGAGAAGGGGATGGCGTGGGATCCGAACCAGACTTTGGATAGGAGCATAGAGTTGGCAAGAACAACCCTGCCAGTGAGGGTAGTAGGGTGGGCTCTGAGAGAGGCGATTCGCTTCGTCACGTTGTCCAGTATATGGTACTCCATTACTGCTGACGCATATCCGCCTGCCTCCATCCACACGCCCAGATGGCGCACCGGTCCTATGGTAGGACGTGGCACAAAGGGGAGCACCAGTGGAGCGGTGTGTGTTGAGTTAGTAAGGCGTGGACGTGGGCGAGCAGATGGGCCAGGTTGGGAACTAATTGCTGGGGCCCAGCAGTTCTGAAACTGACCAAGGAGGATGATTTCGGTTTTGGAGGCATTCAGTGCCACGTTGCTTACCCAGGAATATTCCTGGATGAGGGCTTCAAGCGCGCATGCATCTTTGTTATTAGACACCCCCACCACGCAATCATCTGCAAATGCCATCATCTTGACTGGGGTTTGGCCTAGAACATGGACCCCAGTGAGTTGGGCATTCACATTTCACAGTAGTGGGTCAAGGCTGAAATTGTATAAGAGTGGGCTGAGGGGGTCCCCTTGTCACAAGCCCCTTTGAGGGTGGACTACTTCTGTTAAGAAGCCTGGGCCACGCACTGCCATTGTCGCAGATTCCGTGAGCAGCATTACCCAGTTTATGAAGCGGGGGGTAGGCGGAATTGATGGAGGCAGGCCCTTAGGTATTCCCAGTTTACTCTATCATAGGCCTTTTGTTGGTCCAAGAATACCAGTGCCCCAGAGGCTGTGGACTGACATGCATTAGCCATGGAGTGCATGTTGTCCCAAATCGACCTTCTGGGGATGAAACCAAATTAATCTGGGGAGATGGTGGCAGATGCTACAGTCCCTAAACGGTTAGCCATGATTTTTGTTAAAATTTTGGTGTCTGTGTTTGTTAGAGAAATGGGGCGCCAGTTGGCTAAGTCAAGCTTATCCCCTTTTTTGAAGAGTGTGACAGTAAAGGCCTCATGTCCTCCTGGTAGGAGGCGCATTTCCAACAGGCTTTGGTTAAGTGGGGCTAGCAGCAATGGGGATATATATTTGAAATATTTTTTGTAGAACTCATATGGAATGCCATCTGGGCCTGGGCATTTTCAGTTTGGCGCACCACGAATGGCTGCCCATAATTCGTTCAGAGTAATTAAATTCATTATTTCCGGGTATCAGAAAATGGTGCAGATATGAGCTCAGTTGAGAAATTCTGCCATTTCAGCCAGCAGAATTGGTTCAGCTCGGTATAACTTGGAGTAATATTTTTGCGTTTATATTGCCACTTTGGCCAGTGTGTCCACAATGGAATTATCCGATCTTTGCACCTGTGTGCAGGCCATGCTTTGGTGTGGTGCAAATTTTTTTTAAAGAAGTATGCGGTGCACTTGTCGCCTTTAGTGATGCGTGTGGCCCTGTATTGGACACAAACCTGATGTTTGTGTTGCCTTTCGAGTGCATTGAGGTGGGCGGCTGCCTCCGCCCACTTCTGGCCCCATGCAGGGCTGTATCCTGTGGCTGGAATGTTGGACTCCAAGTGGGCCAATTCTGCTAGAGCGCGTGAGATAACCGCCGATGTGGCTTGTGAGCATCTGGAGGAGAGATGGCGATAGTGGCGGATGGTGTCCTCTTTGAAAGTTGCCCATGTGGAAATGGGGGCCACACTAAACGGTGCAACAAATGATTTTGCCAAAGTTGCCTCTTCCACCCACGTAGAAATCCTGGCAACGCGAGCTCAGAAGGGCGGATTTTGCACCAATGTGGGGCCTTTGCAACTGTGATGGGTAAGTGGTAGGTTATTGAGACCAGTCGGTGGTCAGAGAATTCCATTTTTGTTGTTTTGAAGTGAAAGATGTGGGGTTGGAATTTCGCCGGCGTTAGAATAAGGTTGATGTGGGTCATGGACCTTAATTGGCTATTGTGGATGTGGGGACGCATCATGTTTTTGAGCAGTGGGGCATGTTGTGGCAGCGCATCCATTAACCCAAGGGTGGCTTTTAGAATGCGTAGCTCTATGTGACCCTATGGGGCGTGGGGTGAGGGAGGCCACCAGTCCATTGGTGAGGTTAGCCAACAGTTCATGTCACCAACTAGGAAATAATCAGGGGGTAGTGGGAGGGATTTGACCGATGAGAAAAATTCCTGACGCTCGTGTGCACCGTTTGGAGCATAGATGTTGACAATTGCATGTGCAACATCAGCCCACGAGAAGGTGCCGACGAGCATTTGGCCATTTAGGAATGTTTCTGAGGATGTGAATTTAAAAATCATTTTTCCAAATTAGCACCCCATAGTGCTTCGACCAAAAGGATAGGGATGGGAGGAGCATTGCTTTCCAAGCTTCCTCAGAACCTCATGGACAGTGGGACTCCTGGATGGCCAGGATATCCATGGGTAAATTGTGTTGTAAAAAGACTCAGTTATCTAGCACAGGACGGGGAGGCCTTGAGTCTGGCGATATTCAACGTCCCTAGAGTGAAGGTTTCCCCCATCGCACCTTAGGTGTGAGGGGGTGGGCCCCTGGGCCCACCAGCCTCTTCCAGGTCCCCACGGGCTTTCACAGCAGCGCAGGTGTTAGCAACAACGCTATTGGGGTTTTTGTTAATTTTTGTGGAAAGAGTCACATTGGCTTTGGCCTTCACTTTTTGTTTTCCCAATGTCGGATGAATTTTTTGTGGTGCGGATGAGTTCGGTGCACCATTGAGCAGGTCAAAAATTGACTTCAGTTGGGATAGGTCCCAAGTCAGTTTTGACTGGAGCTTGGGTGCAACGATTGGGTGAGATTGAGTCTCCCATTGGATCCTCAGATTGAGTGGCCCACTTGGCATGGGCTTCCCAATCTGTTTGGTTGATGGATTCCCAAGTTGCTTCCACCGCAAAGGTCTCCATGTCCTCCTGGCATTGTGAGTGTGGGATGGTGGTGGTGGCCTTGGCCGCTTCCTTGACTGCGGCCCTATGGGCCTGCTTGGCCTTCTTCCGCTCCTGCGGAGATATGGGCTTTACCAATAGGTAGCAGCCTTGTGCTCCCCATGGGAAAGCCTCCTTGGTGTTTGCAGTTAGTTCATAGTGCGCCTCTCTGCTGGCCATGGCCGCCGAGGGGTGCTCTTGGAATGTGACGCCCTCCTTGATGGGGCATGCATGTGCCTTATGGCTGAATGCATCACAGTGGGTGCAAATGGGGGGCGCGCTGTCCACGGTTACCCAGAATGGGTGGGTGGTATGCCCTGCGATATCAATAAAAGTGGAGTGCAGGATCTGGGTTAGGTCCTTCACAATCTCCTCAAGTGGGGTCAGAACTGCGATGGCTTTGCCAGTGCACAGGTGTGGCATCAGCGTGAAGCATTGCATTTTGAAAGATTGTATTTCGCCATATACGGTGAGACCATCTTTCAGGTGTTGCTCCAAAATGTCACGTTTTACCATAGTAGGCAAAAAGTCAAATGTGAGGAAAATTTGGTTTGATTTTGTCCATCTGGTGTGTTTGGTTTTGACGACCCATTGCCCTTCGGGGAGGTTGACCACTATGCGCACTGCTGCAGCCTCATCTGCTGCTATTTTGCTTTTGAAACCTAGGTCCAGCCAACCACATGACATGGAGTGAGGTGCAACGTACACCGCGGTTGGGAAAATTTTGTGTACATCTTCACAAAATTTTTCAATAAGGCCGTTTTTTGGATGTCCAGATACACACAGACTCTGAATTCCACCAACGAAAGTGGATGGGAGTGTGGCGTGTTGATGTACTGGTTGCATCATGCTTGCCACACGAGTATCTCCGGGGAAATTGTGACCACCAGTTTTTTGAGATTTTTGTCTATTCCACCAGATTCTCCGGGGCGTTTTTGAACGTTGGAGGCCACATGCCTTCCGCCTGCTCCTCTTACCTTGCTTGCCCAACTGCTCCCTGACATGGGCGCAGAATAATCTCCTCTGTGAGATTATCAAACTAGATTTAGTCTTGAATTGAATAGGTTGCAAAAGTGTTTGCAACGAGAAAGAAAATTTTTAGAGTATACTTTTCTATCCCAACAATTTTTGGTGTTTTTTGCCAGGTCTCCCCAAGCCATTGGTGAACCTTGACAACCATGGAGGAGGGATATGCTACCTGTTTTTAAGCCTAAAAATTCTATGCAAGGGTTGGAATACCAAGTTTTTGCTATCAAGCAGCGTCAACTTAACCTTTGAGAGTGCCTTAAAAACAAATTTTTACTATCAGAAACTTAACTATCTCCCAAACTGCCTTAGCCAAGTTGCCATAGATATTGTTGTCCCACACTTAGTGACTTGTTGCACTTGGTCTGGTGCTATAACTTCTTTACATGAATTTTTTTTGAGGAGTTTAATTTAATTAAATAAAACCAGACATTCTGGTAATTGGCTTTAATAAAGAAAATTCTACTAATGATTCTGCTAAAGAATCTATCTTGATGCCAAACTTTAGTTGCAGGAAGTCAGCTCACCTGTAAGGATCCTGACTGCAGCCATAAAATTGGATCAGTTGATTAACTTCTTTTATTTAAAGAGGGGGAGCGTCCCTGAGCCAATCCATTAGAAAAATAGTAGCTTTAGGGATTACCCTTGATAGCTGTGGGTTTCTGCTGAAGCCCCTCATCTCAATTTTATAACAAGTCAAAAAATGGAAGGGGACTTTTGCCACAAGTGATTCAGCCAAAGCCTATATCTCAAAAATAGAAAAATTTTATGACAATATCTGAGCATTTTGGAAGATTGGTACTAAAGTCCTGACAAGAGTGCCAGCCCAGAAATTAATCCAGAAAATATTTCTCTGAGGATAAAGAAGACTTCGTTAGGAAAATTGTGAGATATTCTGACATTCTGAAACCCTGATGGAAACAAAAATTTGACAACAGGAACCACAAATCAAGGCATCCACAATATGCAAGCTGAGCCATAATGTAAAAGTCTTGGCATTTTTAAGATTTGTATTTCCAGTTGTAATATATATTACACAGTAATCGCCCCTCTCCTCCTTCATCTATAAAAACCAAGTGCTTTGCTGATGGTAGAGTGCTGGGTTATTTTTTACTATCTACTTAATAAAACACATTCACTGACTGACTGACTTACTGACTGACTGATATCTGAAACCTTCGAGTCTGATAGGGTCAATCTATTTAGGTGAGTGGGTGATAATTGGCAAATCTTATCGAATCTGAAATTATTGAGCCTGATGGATTCAATTTATTTGAGTGAGTGTGTGAAGATTGACAAATATCATTGAATAATTCACCAAATTGCTCACCTGGAAGCTAATTGAGTCTAATAAGTTTAATCTATTTGGATGAGTGGGTGAGAATTGGCAAAATAAGATTAAATCTGAAACTATCAAGCATGATAGGTTAATTTAGGTGAGTTGGTGAGAATTGACAAATATATCTAATAATTACCAAATTGCTCACCTGAAGCTAATCGAGTCTGATAAGTTTAATCTATTTGGGTGAGTGGTGAGAATTGGCAAATCTTATCAAATCTGAAATTATCGAGCCTGTTGGGTTCAATCTATTTGGGCGAGTGGGTGAAAATTGACAAATATCATTGAATAATTCACCAGATTCTCACCTGGAAACTAATTAAATCTATTAAGTTTAATCTGATTGGGTGATTGGGTGAAAATTGGCAATTAAGATCAAATCTGAAACTATCAAGTATGATAGGTTAATTAATTTGGGTGAGTTGTTGAGAATTGGCTAATATTATCTAATAATTCATTAAATTGCTCACCTGAAACTCAACAAAAATCAGTGTTAGACTTTAAGTAGATTAATTACTTAGGATAATAAGCTCACCAGCCACGAGGGCAATAGTGAAGCTGCTAGTCTGAGTGGCTTGAGTGTAGTGCTGGCACAGCCTATAGGCTACAATGTGAGCTTATCATCTGATAAACTTTAAATACTGTAGCGAAGCATGGGTATCTGGATGTTAGGTTTATATATTTTAAAAACCTGCCTAACTTGGTTCACCTGATTAATAATATACTTTTGGTAAATTAAGTAGAAGTTGATTTAGTAGTTTAGAAGATATGTCACATACTCAATAATTTTAAGTATAAAATGTTTTGGGTAGTAGTTTAGTGTTATTTGATTGATTCAATAGGTTTTTTGTTTGGTTGAGTGATTAATGGCTTTTGATTGAATCAATAGGACATAGTTTAGTTTTGAGGGGTGATTAGTTATTAGTTCTTTTGATAAGTTCAGTTAGATTTACCTGAATGGTTTTTGGTTGATTTTATTTTGAAATTAGATTTGGTTGAGTGGTTTTGTTTATCTATAATATAAAATCTAAATCAACAAACTGAAAATCTGAAATTTTATTGATACTGTAGTAAAGCTCAGGTAAATTGGCTAGTCCTTAATAAACCTTAAATTTCGCCAAAATTACTTTATAACTTTTATAAATTTCAACTGGTCTGGCTGTCCCCAAGGAACCACCCCAAATAGTGGAGGGTACACACTCATTTGTATTGGTAATTATCATAGCCATCATGTTGGTTGTTTCAGCTATTGCCTCTCTCAGTGCAGAAACCCTTGGTAGTTATACCCTACAAGTTTTACACAATGGTTCTGCCTAGAAGAACGAATATCAAGAGTATCAAAATGAGAAGAACAATCAACTGTTCAATTTAATAGATCAAAAATGAAGAAGGCAATCATAATACTTTTGCAGTCACTACTTGGGGAGACAGCGTTGGTATTAACCCCAAAAAATTGATTGTCGCCCTTTGATACCAAGTGCATGTCCAGAAGAACTAGGAATATGGGTCAAATTAAACCAAAGAGGGTAGATCAATCCATCAATCAATCCAATCCGTCTCAATCACAGAGGAGACAGTAATAGCAATCCAGCGGATGTTACTTAAAGCAAGACTGGTTGGATCAAACCTGAAAAACCATTTTTACCACACTATCAAGCGCTTACCCAGCCAAATTGGGAGTAAAGCTAAATGCAAATCTCAGGTGGATGGAACAGTCCCTTCATGCCAACACTGGCAGTTTAATCACATACTTAAAGCGTGGTCAAAATTTACTACCAACGCTCAGCTTAGTGATCAGAGTGGGAATGATGTTCATAGACCAATACTTTCCGCATTTATCCCCACATTGTTCTTATTCTGTATCATCATAATGGAGATGCCTTGTGGGCTTTGGATCCTATTGTGGTTGTTAAATTGCCTCCTAATGGAAGCCAAGTCTTTCCTTGGCATATCGATTGTCTGACATCACCTTATATGATGCCATTACAGCTTGCTTTATCAGCGTTTAAGACCATTCCCAATATTTAGCTATACCCTAAGGCGGTTAAGTATTATTTGATATCATTTCTGCACCTTAAAGATGCCCTTATAGAAATTCCATTCAATCTTAATAAGACTGCTGAAACTATCCAACTTGCTTCTAAAAAATGATCCCTAGTCCTAGCAGTGACTTCTCCCAGATCTATTACCCATGGAAAGTATTGCATCTACTGTAAATGTATCAATCACATTATTGATAGATGCTACCATTATCCTCAGAATATGTAAGTAAAATATTGGTTCTCTTAGGAAAAAGGCTACCTCTTCTGACAAGCCCCATTTGACTCAATTACCACTTCCATACCTGGTAGATTCAGCTACTTTATATTAGCCACCCTTGTTGAAGTGCTAACTTCTATTCAAGGCAATAAAAGCCATAATCTTCATGATTCATAAATTGTACAGGTACTATAACATTGTATTACAGGTGGCTCTGCTAGCAAAAGTTGGGGCTTAATTGATAAAGCTTTTTTAAAAGTTAAAAACCCCAAGTATGGCATAACTACAAACCTCTGCTAGCCTCAATTCAAATGCCTTATGACTGACTTCTAACTTCTAATTTGAAATTTCTGTTGTACAGTGTAAATCGTAATCTCTAAAGTTAAAGTTCTCGCCATAGTAGACACTGGATCCCTGATTAAAAATAGATCCTCCAGACTCCTTAAAACGCCATATTAGCTCTTGATTCAATTCAAAATTCTAAGCATGGTACAGCGAAAGATCAGCCCACTAAAGCTATTGGAGCATTCTCAGCTTTGGCTCTTAGATTTTAGAGAGCTTCTGATTACTGATCATGTTATAGACTTAGAAATTAGTAAGTCTTATTTACTCATTAGAGTAAAACAACTGGGAGCATTGAGTTGAATAATCAATCATAAAGAAACATATATCTTCCTTTGGAGTTATTGACAATCTCTGTCATTTAATTTTAAACTAAAAATAAGGGGGCCTTAAAGAAGCACACCTGCTTCATTTAGTATCATACCTCTATTCGTCAGATAGAATCTCAGACTTTAGGTTTTAAAATAAACTGCCCCCAACATGATGATACTGAGGATAAAAACCTTTTTATGATCCTAATCTTTTTTTATATCTCCCAGTTCTCAAATTGTAGTTGATTCTCAGGTTAAAGTTTCAGATTACCCATAATCATGTTCTAGAGGTATATGGATGTGAAATTTGAGGATTGCTCGCTTGAAAATTAGTATTCTGCATGCTTATTTGGGACGAAGTTCCACCGGATGATCCTCAATATGGCCAGTGGCTTATGACATATTCACCGTTTGGAAACTCACTAGTCCTATTAAAATAGCCCTGACTCATCCGGTCAATTTCAGGTATAATTTTCCCAATGTAATCAGAAACTTCTTCCAAGGCAGGTTTCAGTACAAGCTGTGCTTTCAGCTCCTGACACTTCTCTAAAGGTAAGACTCTGCTAAAACCAAGAAGAGGAAAAATAAAATATTTTTTTATAGGATATTTATTTGATAATCAGTCACTAGGCCAGGCGCTAGTATTTATACCTCTAGGGCATCTCCTGGCCACATTTGAGCACAAAATTTCAACAGATATTTTACCACCTCAGTTTGTCTCTTGAACTGATATGAATGAGACCTTTTCTTAGGTTTATTGGTGGAAAAATACTCTCCAAAACGTGAGGATTTTATGTACAAAAATTGCTATAAAAGCATGAAAAGTTGTCCTAAGATCTTCTTGATTTGATTTTTGTCATACTGCTGACAAAATACACCTTCTGTGAAATTCTTGCATCAATTAAAGTGGATGACGTACCCCTAATCAGAATGTCAGCAGGCCTCTCTCTCAATAGCACTAGGTACTCCCTTTTGGG
The DNA here is from genome assembly GCA_022478985.1 of Massospora cicadina. NCBI lineage: Eukaryota > Fungi > Entomophthoromycota > Entomophthoromycetes > Entomophthorales > Entomophthoraceae > Massospora > Massospora cicadina. The sequence goes on from JAKSZP010011057.1 coordinate 56,511, forward strand.
TGGTCCATGTGCAAGTGTTATTGTGCCTATTATGCAGATTGAAATATGAATTTCGACATAGGGCAGAAAATTGATTACGTTTTTAATATGTCTGATGTTCCTTGGGACTTTTAAACATTAACTTTGGGTCAGTCCTGAACAATTTTGTATACTAGTTAGTTAATGGTGTTCCCAATGATTGGGACCAATTGCCAAGAATTGATGCATAGGAAATCAGCCAGAATGTGCAAGCGTATTCAGCCCAAACTTATTGGTAAAAGAATTTGATTATATTTAAGTTGAGATATCTTTGCTCAAATTGTGTAATTACAAAAAGGCTTTGAGGTGAGAGTATAGGTGTTAGCTCAAGCATTGAAAGGATATTTGGCCCAATTTGATGGTTGTCAAAGATTTATTTTTGAGTCAACCACCAGAATCTGACATTTCCCCCTTCTTGACTCAAACATAATCCCTAAGGTTCCTGATTAGCTTTTTTGATCTGTTATTATCAGCCCAAAAGCCCAATGAGCATGGAGTTGGGTCTTCTAATTAGTAACTTTGGCCCAAACGCCTGATGATTCTAAAGTATGATCCTTTTATTATTAACTTCGGCCTGAACGCCCATTGAGTCTGAAGTTGGATCCTCTCCCCAACCTCAAGTGCAAACTTAAGTATTAAGTAGAATAAAACTATTATATATATATAAATATCTTTTTGTTTTGTTTTTGCTTTTTTTACTTTTTCTTTTCTTAATCAGCCCACTTATTAAACCTTCTTAGAAATTTTGCATGGACTCAGTTGTATATATAACCATTCCTGATACCTTGATTGTGTATATGAACTTAAATGTTTTCTCAATCACTTTGAATGGCCCAACCCAGTTTCTATTTAACTTTTGCAATTCGCCCAAACTATGGGTGTTGCAAAATAGAACTTTGTCGCTAAAATTGAATTCAGCCAGCGTGTAGAAATTTTAAGTCCTTTTGATGTTCGCCTTTTTTGGCAAAACTGTTGTTAAAGGCTTGAGCTTGTAGTTTGATTAAAGTATCCGCAAGTCTCTTGACGTACTTAGTATAAGTGTTTTCACCAGATACCTCTAGGGCTGAATATAGAAGCGTTGGTAGGGCCAGGTGTCTTCCATATAATACTTGAAAAGGAGACATACTTGTTGATAAATGGTAGGAGATATTGTAAATAAAGACTTCTGAACTTAGATAAGTACTTCATTCAGATGGTTTGGCCAAAGTTAATTTTCTGATAATGCTCATTAACAACCCGTTTGTGCGCTTGACAGTCCCATTAGTTTCAGGATGATGGGGAGCAGAAAGCACACATCGTCACCCATCAATTGGTTGAGCTTGGCAAGGACATTAGTGGTAAAGTTGGTTCCGTTATCAGTCAGAGTATTCTGGGGACATCCATGTTTGTGGATGATGTTTTCAAGGACAAATTTGGTGGTAGTTGCTACTCCAGCTTCCCAGATGGCCTTGGCTCTGACCCATTTGGTCAAGTGGTCGATGGCTACAATTATATACTTGTCCTTCATATTTCTTGTTAGAAGTGGGCTGACAACGTCAATAGATACAGTGTGCCAGGAATACTTGGGCCAAACATTCTGGTAAGAGGTGCTTTTATTGGAACGGTTTTTGCCTTGGCACTCTGCACAGCATTCTAGCATTTCTTGGATGTTGAAATGCATCAACTCCCAATAGTAGAATTTCTTCAAATGCTCTTTCATTTTCTTGAATCCACAATGCCCTATGGCCTTATGCGCCGCCATTATGATGTTTGTTCTGGCTGAGGGTCTTGGGAAAATATACTTTTTGTCCTCAACTATCTTGTAAAGCGTTCCGTTTTTGATGGTTGTAATTTTTTTGTAGATCCAATAATATTCTTGGAAAGATTTAAGATCATCTTGAAACTCTTCACTAATCATTTTCATAAACAACTCATTGGTGGCCTGACTAAGTGTTACAATGGTGGGTGTTGGGATAGATAGTCAGCGTTTTAGTGTTTTGCTCTAGTTCAATGCTCAATGGTGTAGTCATAAGCTTGAAGATTTAATGCCCAGGCAAGCTAATTGGCCCTCAGGTTCTCTTAAGTTGTTTAACCATCTTAGGGAAGCATGATTGGTAACAACTTTTAAGTGAGTGCCATGAAGGTAGACCCAGAATTGCTTGCAAGCATATATGATGGCTAAGCATTCTTGTTCCATCACCGTGTAGTTCCTTTAATGAATGTTTAAGGTCTGACTAGCAAAGGCAACTGGATGTTCTTCACCGTCTTCTCCAACTTGGGATAACATGGCCCCCATGGCTGTTCAGGATGCATCATCTTAAATAATAATTTTGCGATCAAAGTATAGGTAATGAAGAACAGGCACTCCAATTAGGCCATTTGGAGTTGGTCAAATGCATCCTGGAAAGCTGGATTCCAGTCAAATGAAACCTTATCTTTAAGTAGATAGAAAAGAGGCTCTCCAAGTTGTGCAAAGTTGGCGATAAATTGTCAATAGTGCCTGATCATGCCTAGGAATACTTGAATATCGCACTTGGATTTGGGCCATTTCATTTTGGAGATGGAATCCAGCTTAGAGGGCTGGGCCTTAAGACCCACTTTATCAATCACAAATCTGAGGTATTCCAGTTGATCTTTGAAAAACTGACATTTTCTGGGCTTGATTTTTAAGTTTTCAGAAGCTAGCCTACTAAAATCTACTCTAAGTGTTCCAGGTGGTTGTCAAAAGTGCGGCTGAAAACGTTGATATCATCAAGGTACACTAGTACACATGACAATCTCAAATCTCCCAGGATTGTGTCCATTGCCCATTTGAATGTAGCCGGGGCATTGCAGATCCCTTTAGGCATTCTTGTCAGCTGGAATAGGCTCTCTTTAGTTTATAATTTGCACATTTCTCATGCTCCTCTTCAGGAAGATCTATTTGTCAATATTCGCTGATAAGGTCCATTGCTGAGAAGAACTTCACGCCCCCTAGCCTATCCAAGACATCATCGATTTGTGGCAGTGGGTATGAGTTTTTCTTTGTGATGTTGTTTAATTTAAAATAACCAATGACTACTCAGTTGCTTCCATCCTTTTTATTCACTATTAAAGATGGTGCTGCCCATGGACTTTTTTAAGGAACTAACAGCCACAATCAAGGAGTTCCTTAATCTCCTTGGATACTGCTTCTTCTGATGATTTTAAGCATCTAATCGGGCATAATCAAATAGGTTCATGATCTACAGTATCAATTTTGTAGGTGACACCCTTACAACATCCCAAATAAAAATATTTTTAAGTACTAGTGGTGCTTACCCCAAAAGGGGAAGCCGCCATGCATCTTTATTAACAAGTGGGCCAAACAAAGGGATTATCATAAAATAAAAAAAAACCAAGATAGCCCCTAGGTTATCAGCCTAGGAAGCCATATCAAATGGCAAGGAGGCTTTGGGGAAACTTTTGTCTGGCACCCGCTTTAGCTGGTGGACCATGGTGGACAGCATTGGGGTGGGAGCATCAGCGACATGGAGCATAA
>JAKSZP010011058.1:0-59906 GCA_022478985.1 Massospora cicadina
TTACTTTTGGCGCTCCTATACTAAGCCCATAAAGAAAGAATCAAGTATTTATCTAATGACTGTGACTACAGACAAGGATATGGGAAAATCTCTAGTGGAGTAGAAAAGGGTTATTCTATACCCAATGAAAGCTCAAAAAATCCAATTAATGACCTATATAATGGAAAGCTGCCTTGTCAGGTAAACATTTTATATACATATAACAACTGAGTTTGCTATGGCTCCGTGGCCAATAGGCAAACAAAGTCTTATTGTTTTCTAGTCAAGTAGATACTCTTGACATTCATATGTTCACTGGGTGTCAGATTCTGTGGTTGGCTTGAAAATAAATCCTTTGGCAAACTACAGATTGGGCTGATTTTCCCTCCTAATGCTTAAGCTGATAATATAATTAAAACCTATTGCAATAACTTGGCTCAGGCTGATTATTGCAACATGAATTTAGTTATATTATTAGAAGCTCGAGCCAAATACCCCCACACATTTAGGCCAATCTTCTCTGCAACTACTTGGCTGAGCCAATCAACTCAACGTCAATTCAAATTATTATTCTATCAGCAGCTCAGGCCAAATGCATTTGCACAGTTGGGCCAATTATCTCTGCTTCAAATCTCAGCAACTAGTCCTGATTAATTGGGACCAATAATAAGAAATTAGAATAGAAATTTGTTTAACTGACCCAAAGTTACCATTTAAAAACCCATGGACAATCAGACAAACAAAAAATATAATAATTTTCTCACCTCAGGGTAAATTTTGTATGTCAGTATGCATAATCAGCACAATGGCACTTGCACATAAATTTTCTGAATAGGAATACCTGTGCTGTCAAGAGGACAGTTAACATCCCAATTAGGGAGTCATTTTCATCAGTTGTGTGACAAAAACATGATTGACTATCAAAATATCTTTGTGTGTCAATACATGTAACTGGCATGACAGCATTTGCACATGGACCGCCCAAATGGGAGTACCTAGTGCTATTGAGAGAGGCCTACTGATGGCCCAGTTAAGGGTACATCATTTATTTAAATTGACCACAAAATCTCCCAGAAATCTTATTTTGTCAGCAGTATGATGAAACTCATTTTGAGATGATCCTAGGACCATTTTTCATGCTCATTATTGCGATTTTCATTTCTGAAATCCTCCCAAATATGAGAGTATCAAGCCATTAATAAACCTAGCAATAGGTCTCAGTCATAGGCCAAAGTGAAGTGGAAAATAATCTGTGAGATTGCACGCTTAAATGTGGCCAGGAGATTTTCTAGACGTATAAATACCAGCGCCTGGCCTAATGAATAATCATCGGATAATCTAGTCTAATAAAAATTTAATTTATTTAATATTCTTTCTGATTTGTATCCTAGATCGCTTTTTGAGAGTGTCAGCAAGCTGGGATCTCAGAATCCACAGCTTGCAACTTTGCCTGCCTTGGTTGAAGTTCCCAATTACAGATGGAAAATCAAGCCCAAAATCATCCAGAAGAGTCATGGCTATTTGAGGATGCCTAGTGAGTTTCCAAATGGGCGAAATACTTTAAGTCACTGGCAAAATTGAGGATTCATTAGCCAAACTTCAGCTGGATTAATCGTGCATGAACTAATTAACCAAGCAAGCAATCCTTGAAATTAAACACTGGGTCATATTAATGCTTAGTGACTTACATTGTTATTGCCATGTACAATGTACTAGTTCAGGCAAATTGTGGACAGTGGAGCACCCATCAACATAATTTTAAACAAATGAAAAAAATTTAAAAGTAATCTCTCTTTGACTTCAATTACTTTGTCAATCAAATCTGAAATAAATAAGTAGTTTTCAAGTTCAATTACTTTTTAAAATTGCCAAACCTAGCCTATGTCAACCAGATTGACGCATGCTGCCCCAAATAGGGTGTCTGCGTACCGCTACTGGCATTTATCAGCTGCTACAAAACGCCAACATGCTGGCTCAACTAGCCCCAAAATAATACAAGACGCTACATCCCTCTTTGGTACCTAGCCCATCACCTCATAAGAACCCAGGCGATGCTCAGAAGCCCCTTGGTGCTCCCTTGAAAAACCTGCATTTTGGCCTTTGGATTAAGTATGAGAACCTCTTACCCTATGCAGTGCGCTGTTTATAAGCTTGATGGTGCTATGCCCAAGAAGCCCAACAGAAAATACTTGAAGCTGATTAAGTCTCATGACAAGTATATTTTTATTTCAAATAGGAGCCAAGTCACCACTTATGTCTCTATCAGCTAGAGTATCTGTCCTATGGTATGTATGATAAAATGGACTTACTGAGGTCAAGTAACAAGAAACTAAATATAGATTTAATGATGTAACTTCATTATAGTATAAATTAGGGGGGTTATAATTTCACAATTAACAATACAAACCTCAAAAGGAAAGGGATTAAAATTATTGATAATGGTGACATCCAGAAAGGAGGCTCATAATCAGGTGATGCATTACAGAATTTATAATGCCTTTGTATCATAATTTTGATAGGGCAAAGATTTTGATTTTTTTATCTAAGTCAGAAGGGACTGAGAGTCACTTAGGTTGATCATTTGAGAGTCTTTTGATTTTTAACCTTCTTTGGGTTTTTCTTAAAACTTATGCCTTAAGTGCCACTTTGAGTAAGTGGCCGCCTGATCTACTGATTATTCTTCTATTTTAATTAGGTAAAATTACATCTTGTTGTATCTTAGCCTCATTTTGGTTTTTTGGCTTTTACCTCAAGTCAATTTGAGCTTTTCTGCCTTTCTATTCTTTGGGTAAATTATCAAAGTAATTCCTTTAACCCCTTTTTAGTGTCTAGGCTTCAATTAAGCTTAAGAAGTTAAATGTTCAATAATCTTCCTATCATGTTAATATCATGATATCCAACCTCATCCATTTAAGAATGTTAGCAGTTTAGTACTAAAGAAAGAATTGGCTATAAACGCAGATGATTGTTTCTCAGTTTCCAAAGAAAAATTTGAGATATTCAACTCATGAATGTAAGTGATAGCGTGTTGCTTATCCCAGATGGAATCTAATTTTCTTCCATAGGGTTCTATATGGTTGTGATAATATAGTACTAAGTCCAAAATTTAAAAGGTGGGTAAAGGGTGGTGAGTAACATTTGCTGCTGGACCTTCTCATGTATTCGTCTTGGCTATATTCATCATTGCCTTCAACTGAAGTTCTATTATCTTCTGAGATAATCTTCTTAGCGCTTTCTAAGGCTCTTCAGTATTATCACTGATAACTTCACGAGCTAATAAATCTTGTATTCCAAGTTTTCTTTCACAAAAGGCCTTGAAGTTAGACAATTTAATAATTTGGTAAAAAACTTACCCTGTAAGCCACCAATGCACTTGGATATATTGGTCACAGTGTAATTGATAAGTAGTGGTCATCTTACTCTTTATTAAAATAATGTTCCATATGCTCTCTCTACATTCCCGTTAGGTGATGGGTTATAAGGCTCTGAAAGTAATTGTAAATCTTTTATGCTCATAGCTAAGATCCTCACAACTCTTGTTCTAAAGTTCTTCCTATTCTCGCTTTGTAGAACCTGTGGGAAGCCATGCTAATTAAATATGTTTTAATAAAAAGTTAGTAGTAGGTTTAGAAGTCTGTGCGAGAATGGCAATCTCTTCAATCCATGTAAAATAATTTATACCTACTAGTATGTATCAATATCCTCCTGTGGATTCAAGTAGTGGACTTAAGACATCTAAACTGATTTATGAAATGGCTGCTGAGGGGTCATGGGCTGATACTTGTACTTAACCTTATGCGGCTTCTGCTTTTTACAAGTGATATAAGCGTCTAAGACTTCCATTACTAAGTACAGCATTTCTTCCCAATAGTAGAGATCCTTGATCCATTTGTAAGTTTTACTGGATCCTCCAAGGCCTAAGAGAATGTGGGTTTCCATTATAACTGGTACCCGTTTATAAGGTCACAAGTAAGGTAACCAGTAGATTCTGACTTTCTTGTAAAGTCATCAATAGAAGCCCTTTATATTATTGAGCATGACGTTTGAGAATTTTTGAAATGGTTCATATTCGTCCTCCCAATAGTCTGGCTTCATGAGTAGTTCTGGTAATCATTCAGCTTTGCTAATATCAAGATATAGTAGGGGCAGTTGAGTCAGCCCATTTGCTTTCATGTGTTTCATTCCAGCTCAGTGTACAATATGCATGTCATAGCGCTGAAGCTTGAGAGCCCATCTGGCTATTCTTCTTTTCAGATTCTTCATGTTTTGCAGCCACTTTAGAGAGTCGTGGTCTGTTACAACTGTAAAGTTCATATTTTACAAAAAGGGCTAGAAATGTTTCACCACCAGGAGAACATCTAAGCACTATTTTAATGCACTAAAATTTCGCTAGCTTTAAAAATCGATTTGGTATATGGATGACATCAGGTGGATGATGCCATTCTCATCCAGTTGAGAATGAATGATGCCTACAGCTAAGTTTGAGGCGTCAGTAAACAGGATGAATGGCTTCCCATAATCCAAATGTCATAAGTCAGTCATCTCTTTAACAAACACTTCATCAACTCAAATGCAGTTCATTTATCTACTCCAGATATGAAAGGGGTAATTTTGGCAGCAATCAGATAAGTGGTTTGGCAAGTTATGCGAAGTCAGGAATAAATTGATGGTAATATTATATAATTTCTAAGAATAGCTGTATGTCTCTAAGGATATTTGGCTCAGGCATCTTAAAGATTTCTTCAACCTTATCGTACAAGGGTTGAATTCCATCCCATACTTTGGCATGTCCTAGAAATTCCAAGTCCTTCTGGAAAAAGGTGCACTTTGCAGGTTTTGTTTGATATGATTATCTTAAGTCATTGAAAAACTGACTTGAGGTGGTCTTAATGATTGTTGAAGGTTTTGGAAAACACCTCCATGTCATCTAGGTAAACAACCACACATCTTAGTTTAGGACCTTGCATGATGTGATCTATCACCTGGTGGAATGAGGTGGGGACAATTCATAAACCCTGTGGGAGACGAGTATTTTGGAATAGCCCCTATACATATCAACGCGCATTTTTCTTGGTATTCAGGTGAAAGATCCATCTTCCAATAACTTCTGGAAAGGTCCATCGTGGAGAATAATTTTTAGCTAGAGTCAGGCTAGGGATTCATCAATCCTTGCATTAGTTAGCTGTCCTTCTTAATGAGGCTGTTTGACTTCTGGAAATTCATCACTATTCTGTGACCACCATTCTTCTTCTTTATTATTAACTTCAGGGATGACCATGGACACTGGGAGGGCACAAGTAAGACGAAATTCAATAATTTCTTGAGTTTGGTCTTCTTGTATTGCTCCTCTACCTTTGATCTATATGGCCTTAATCTGATAGAAATGAATCTCTTATGTTGATACTATGTGTCCAGTTTTTCATGTGACCATAGTTACATATTACGTGAAACACATCCTTGCAATCTTTAAAATAGTTGATGCACATTCTCAAGTTCCTCCTTATTTAACTTATTGGAATTTCACTTAAGGGATAACGCAAATTATATTGTTGGAGCGTAGGCCAAAATCAAGGTGAGTACCAATAAAATGTGCCTTTTCAATTTCAAAAATGGGACTTAATTTACCTTTCCAAATATCATGATGCTTCTTGAATAGGATAACAATGTTGGGTAAGTTCCTAAGTGTTATCTCAATGGGTCGCTGATATTCTGGATACAGGACTCCCAGTAAAACTTTTGATGCAACCTACTTACTCAATCAACACTAATTATGTGCAGCAAACAGTTCAGGGTATGTTAAATATTTGTTTCTGCTTCAGAGGGCTGGTTCTTCTTTAGGTGTGGAATGCAATTTTTTGCATCTATTGTGTGATGACAATAGACAGGATGGTGTTTATAATTTAAGATATAGCTTCTTAGTAGCACTTAAATTGTATACCCTGTAGTTTACTTGGACGATGGCACGCCGCCCTGATCTTACTGATCCCAAGTAAATACTGACTAATACAAAGTAAAATACTAAACGCAAAAAGTTTATAAATTAAATTATAAACTAATCCAGTAGTTGAATGTTCTTTATTAGTAACAGCTTGAGGGTTATTTATAGGGTTTGATGTTCACCACATCTTACCCATGACGTCTCATTTTCAATGGCACTTGGCCACATAAAATGTTTGTAAGAATGTCTACAAATACTTCAACTCAGGGCATCCTGATCAGCCTCAGGGTCAGAGTAAACACTGTCATCATTCTCAAGATGGCGTTTAGGACATGACTTCAAAATAGCTGAACCAATTCACTTTCACATATAATCAGCAGCATATACCAAGGCGATTCAGATCACTAATTAGTAATTAATTCGATCAAAAACCAAACCGACATTAAAAAATAATTTTGACATAGACCAACAAAGCCCATGTTCCCAAGTCATTAAGTCAAAACTTAATTTAAGTCTGACCTAACCAACAAATCCCTCGACCCATGTCATCATAGTCAAATATTATTAAGTGAAATTGCTAATCCGCGGAGCCTAAGCTTTGCATAAGCTTAGAATATACCTGGTCCATAATCGCTGATATCTGATATGATCCATAATAAGTTTTAAGCATGCTAACATTATTATGTCCCTATTAAATATCTGACATTTAGGTCCAGTCAATTAATCAACAAGGTATACTCAGGGTTATGTTGGTTAATACCACTCTTTGTTCTTCTGTTTTAATTTTTATCTCTTTGGTGGCATAAAAGGGTATTCCCTCTGTTTCATCTACTGAGTTAGGCAGCTTTTTCATGTTTCTTATGGAGGTAGAATATTACAAAGGTAAAGCGGAAACAGGGTTTCAACCAGACAAGAGTAATCCTTCTTGATGGAGTCTTTATTGTCCAAGACAAGGGGAACTTCATAGTTGAGGAGTGATAAATGTCCTTCTTTTATATTAATAACTCTTTCATATATTCATAAATTGCATCCTAATGAGAATATCATATTGATTGTTGTCTAGGGCAACTGTGGGAGCTGAAAATCTCAATTATAAAAACAGATTGGCAGAGATGCGTATTCAACTATTGCTTTAGTGCTGTTTGGAATGGAGGTACTGTACTCTTGAGTGCATTCAAGGTCTGGGGCGATCTTGATCTTCATGATGAGTCATGACTATAAAACGTTGAAAAGTGATCCCATATTTAAGATATCCATAACTCAGACCTTTTTTTATCAATTCACTTTGGTAATGGTTCCTCCAAGCTTTGATGGAAGGGCTAACACCTCATTGAGGCGTAACGTTGCATTGAGATTTTTGGCAGTCTCAGGATACTTCTTCTAGATCTCCAGCAGACTGTGGATACTTGATATGGGTTAGATCAACAGGGAAAATGTACTGATCAGCACCTCTGGCTGTATAAATTATATGAGGGCACCCTATAATCCAATTGAGTTAGGTGCCTTCAGTACTTGAGCATTGTCAATATTTTCAGCATTCAAAAGATCCAGAATGATAATATCAGTGTGTGTGATCAATAACTTAATAACACGTGTCCTTGTGACTCCCTTCAGAATCATCGTCAGTTTCATATTCAATGCTACCAAGGTGAGCAATTGGCAATGTATCACTTTCAGTACTTTGGGTTGGTCAGCTTTAGAGGTACCTGACCCTAAGCCGATCTTCCTTTTCCCTGCTTGGCAAGGGCAGGATTCTTCTTGAAACACATATAGTATGGTTATTCTCCTTGCAGTACTTACATCTTGGCTTTTTTCCTTTTTAGGCTTCGCTTCTTCCACGATATACACTCTGGGCTTTGTGGAGGCTTTTTGTGAGGTCTCTGGCTTGTTTATGTCTTCTAAATCTAGCAGGACTTCTTCAATATCTAAGAAAGAGTTGAAGCTTAGTTTGACAGATGTAATGTGCATGTCTAGGTCGAGGTTACTATATACCAAATGATGACAGCAGCTACGGCATCATCTAGAGTCATCATCTATGATGTCAGCATTTAAGCCTCTATATAAAAATAGTCACTTAATCCATTCAGGGTTTTATTTAAGCGCAGCGCGATTCTCATGAGCTTTTTCATACTCAGGCTCTGATTTGACCAAAATTCCTTAATGAGCGCTTCCTTCAATTCTCCACAGGTATTTAGTTCATCCATATTAGGCACCATAACCTCTTGAGCCTTATGGCTTATATAAAGTTATAAGATGCTTAACCTTTTGATGTTTAGTAACAACCTATATCGCAGCTTCATGGACATATAGGAAAGATGTGATACCCCCTTAAATAGATGTAAACTTGTTCTTACCGTAGCTTAAGGTACTGTCCTCCAATCCAGTTCAACGTGTACTCTGAGAGCTTTAGATTCAGTATTTTAGTTTTTATGTCACTCTGTTCAACTTAAAAATTGAGTCAACGTATTTGTCCTTTTAAGGGTTGAGATTTTGCTCCATTTTCTCCATGGTAAGTCTTGGAGTAACATCCAGCAGGCTGATTCTTTCTTCAAAGTTGACTTTATCAATCTCAAAGCTCTTAATGAGGATGTCCAGATTGTGAATTTATTGGCTGGCGGATTAGTAGTATGTTCACAATAGCTTGTTCTCATCCTCCAATACTACAACTCACCAATTAAGTTCCTCCTTCATCTCCTTGCATTCAGTGCTCTGAGAAGGCTTGTCAGTCTTGGTTTTAACTCTTATGTGAGAGTATTACAGAATTTCTCAGCTTTAATGAGGCGACAATATACTTTACTAATGTCCTCCCAAATGGGGTTTTGCCTCTCAAGCCTTTTAGTTTGTTGAGTTGCTCATTAATGGAATTGTAGTTGCTAGCTCCTGTTTGACCAGGTCTACTCGAGAAATGATATTTTGTGGCACTAATGAAGCCCCAGAGGGTTGATGAGCCTTCAGCTCATCAATTCGTCATAGGGCTTGTTCTAGCTATTCCTTAAGGTTGTAGATTTGCTCTTCCTCACGGAAATGGCTAGTAGAAGCTTGAGTTCCCATTTTGTCATGAGCTTTTCTATTCTGTCAATAGAGCTCTCTGGCAAAGGCATCAAGTAATCGCTTAATATCTTCTTTTGACTTCATGATGTCTCCACAAAGAAGCTTCACAACTTCCTCTGCATACTTGATAAAACCATAATCAATCGTCTTCATTTGATTATTAAGTTTGATAGTGTAGGAACGGTTTTTTAGATCAAACGGCAGACGTCATCTATACTTTGTGATGCTAAATTATCTATCTGCTTATAGGCCATCTGTAATGCCTCTTGGGTATTGATATGATGGTGTTTTTTCTTTTTGGACTCCTAGTAAATGCATGTTATACTGGAGCGCAGGGTGTACAAGTCGCATGATATGGTAAGATAGATTTGCATTTGATCCATAAACCTTTGGAAGAGAACTGGATCCATACAGGTTCATGAGAGTCTTGTTCACGGTGGATGCCATTTCGCAGTTGCCTCTTTCTCCTGGGTTAATCATTCCACTAAGTAATAGTTGAACTCTTTCATTAGAGATCCAACTAAGACAACGAGAATTTGGAATCTCCATAGGATTTTCTTGACTTCTTAACATGAAGTGGGTAGACTTCCCATTTGCTCATTTTCTTCGCCATTTCTATTGTGCACCCAGTGGGTGACACTATCATTGGGTCATCTTCCATGATGCAATCAATTTATTGCAGATTTCGTTAAGCATCAGCTGAGCCCCTGTAGTGAGCACCATCCTGTAGGGCTTCCATTTTTAAGCTCAATGCTTCTATGCCCAAGAAGCCGGACAATCAATACTTGAATTGACTAATTTACATGATAAGTATATTTTATATCTTAAAAGGGTGCCAAGTCGCCGCTTATGTTGCATCAGCTATAATATCCATCCTATGGTAAGTTTGGCGAAATGGACTTATTAAAGTCAAGTACCAAAAAAATGAGATATAGATCCAATGACATAACTTTATTATACTTTAAAAGAGGTGATTTATATGTCACAATTAACAAAATTTTACTTCAAAAAGGATTAATAATATTAATGGAAAGTGACATCTGTAAGGGAGCTTCTTGGTCAGGCGATGCATTCCAGATGTTAAAATGCCGCTATATCATAATTTTTAATTTTTAAATTTTATTTGAGGTGGGATGACCTGAGGATGATACTGCATTGATGAATGGACGTGAAGAAAATGGGAAAGGAGGATAAGCCCGGGGAAACCTTCATGCACGGTGTATGATGGGCCAAGAACTCCATGGACCACCTTTACTATTTGCTATCTCTGTTTGGGGCATTGATGTGCAAAATGAACACAGTCATAATCGTCCCCTATCAAAAGTTCATTGACCAGGAATTGAACTCAGGGAGGCAGTGGTAGAGGGTCCATATTACACCATTGGGGTATCCTCCCCAGGCTATATCATAAGTTTGAAAGGGCAAAATGGTGTTGATTATCCAAGTCAGAAGAGACTGGGGTCACTTAGGTTGAACATTTGGCAGCTTCTTGGTTTTTACCCTTTTTTGTTTGTCCTATCTTGCTTCCTTAAGTGCCACTTCTAGCACTGGTCGCTTGACCTACTGATAATCCATCATACATTTAGGTAGAATTCATATTGGTGTATCTTAGCCTCACTTTTGTCCTTCAGAATTTTCCTAGAGGTGATTTGAGCTGTGCTGCCCTTCAATTTCTCCAGGTAGCTTATCAAAGTAATCTTTTTAACACCCTTCTTGGGTCAAGGCATCAATTTAGCTGAGGGAGCAAAATGGTCAATATTCTTCCCATCATGTCCAATGTTTAAAAAACCTGACGCCCTCACAAGCGTGGCCATCATCAAGATGGCCATGGCGGTGTACAAACCTTCTGGTTTATTTTTTTCCGTTCCTTCAAGGGGTACTTTGATCTTGTCTTCTTGTGTGAAGCCCATACTATGGCAGCAACACAGACGTCTAAAACTTATAAAATACACCAATACCAACTATTGAACTTGCTTGCTGAATGAACCCACACTGGTGGTCCAGTTTACCAGCTTGCTTTCACACCTTTCCCCTGAACGTCTGCATCATGAGCTTACAGTAAAATGGCTGCCTATGGCGCTGACCCAATGCTGCAGTTCATGGTGCCAAATGGCACTGATCATCTTTCTGGGCCTTGTATGTTCACGATAATACGCCCCTTCTGTCACAACATCTATCTTTTTATACTCCCATGCCATTATCAGACCTGCCACTGATTATCCCTTCTGGGCACACATTGAGAATGGCCACTCCATTTGCCCTGTGTGCTTTGCTCTTGACCATTTGAAGCTCAAGTGCCCTGTGCTTTCCACCAAAGCTTCATGTTAGGATCACAGGTGCACTACCATGGATCTCTCGATAATTATTGTCCAGGTGATTTAAAGCCTTAGGGTGTTGGATAATACCTGTATTGCTTCTCTTGGCTGAGAATTCTTAATCCAGATGGTTCGTCTGGATAGGCAGTTCCAAATAAGAATAAATTTATACCTATTTAACTTAAAATAGGTGGAAAAATGTAATCTTTATTTGCATAGAAATGAATTTATAGAAGATCATGGTGGTTACCTAATTCATCTTAATGCATAACTAAACCAAGATATATTGCTCATTACCAAATTGGGATTCATTCGCTGCATAGATCATGTTTGAACCCTGATACTAGGTGGCTTTGGGCGATTATTATGTTACCATATTAGTCTGGTATTGTCCCTGATGTAGAATGAGGTCAATTTCATTGGAGCCTTTCTCCAATATTTTTGATTTTAAGGTTCAATTACCATCATTTACCCATTAGAATCTCAGATTTGGTCAGGAATCCCAACACTGCCTCTGCCGCTCTTTCTCTGGTGTAAGCCCCACTTCTAATTCTGCTAAAAAAATCTTATGGATTAATCCTCCCTCCCCACCCTCAACTGCTGCAGTTTCTGGTCCCACCACTACGTCCAGCAAAAATTGACTTACTGGCCCACTCCTGAGCAGATGACAGCTCATACACTGGAGGAATTGCCATTATTTACTAGGTGCAGCTAATCAGCAGCTGTCACTCCACCAACTCCTGTCACTTGCCCAACGCTAGTCATATCAAACCTTTTTGAGGCTCTCAAATGGAATGATGATGCAGATTGCCCCTATGAAATTAATATTGACTTTGACTACCAAATTTTTTCCCAACCCCCTGTTCTACTTCCCGCCACCATTTCCATCCTTGAAAGGGTTTCCCAAATTACAAAACAATTCACCAGAAAGTTTTCAAATCAGCCACTGCCCCTACATTTCCCTCTTCCGCCAAGTCCTCCACATGGCAATTGAGCCACTTTGTGAGGGCTTTCCTATACCAAACTTCACTATTAACTTCCCTAAGGATGCCTAACTTGAAATAAAAAAACTAACTTTTGCAGCTAGCTGTGCATGCGTCAATGCGGTGAGCTCTTTGCCCTATGACCCAACTACCATTAAACCCAACAAAGCATTAAATATTTCACTTGTGTGTCTGACCTAATTGCTTTTGCTGAATTTCAACTTGCCCAATATGTCAAGGTGATGCACACCACTGGCTTCAATGATGAGAGGGCCCCCACCTCTTTCTTCTTCTGCTGCATGCCGCTGACGCTCTCAACCCCCTCTTATCTTCCTTTGCCTCATATGAATCAGCGCCAGGCAAAAATCACCCACCCCCTTATCCCCTTCTAGAATGGATGATTATGCTAACGCCATGGCACCATGCCGTAAATTTTTTATTTAACTATCGTTTGTTTAGAACCCTGTAAATAAATATTCATGGAGGACCCCCTTTTAGGTTGAGCAACACTAGTACAAAAAAATGAAAAAAGAAAATACTGAACCCAATTTTAACCACTGCAAAGAATTTTGCACCATGGGACCTAATGCCGCTACATCACTAGGAGTATATAACTCCTTGCTAATGGTCTTTGCCATTAAAGTGTTGCCTGATCCAGCAATTGTTTTACCACATGAGAATTAAAGTTACTTTTCAGTGCCTCGTTTTTAGGAAACATGGGCTGAAAGCCAACTTTTAGGACAATACTCTGGAGTTAGGAGGACGCATGTTCACCTGTATTAAACCCAATAATCCTCAAATGATGAATCTGGTCTGGTGGGCATGGTTATTGAACGCTCAATTTTCCCACTGATATTGCATTGCCAGTGTCATATGAGTAATGGAGGATTTTTTGTCAAGGTTTAATTGTGAACTAGGTGACAACGTGCATACTATGCTTATGTGTCTTATAGTGCTGACAGAGAATGAATCTACTCCCCCCAGCTGAAGCCCAACTCTTAACCTCCCTTAATTTGAAAGTTGAGTTTAGTGAGAAATTATTCTCATTGAATATTGTAAAGGTGGCCAAAGCCCTTAACTTTACCTCAACATATTTTTGATGCCCAGCACAAATCCATTCCACGCTGGACAAAAGTTTACTATTAACCCAGGGAACCAGGACCTTTTCAAAATATATCACTTTACTTCTTCCTGAAGGGTTGTATGTTAAGAACCTCCTACTAATCTGCTAATACAAAAAGGATCCCGTTGTTGCCTCTGGTGCTATTAAACCTCACCAGGGAGAAATCAAGGCGTCTTTGGAAAAAACCTACTCTTACCTAGTTCACATCACAGAAGCATTAACTAATTTCTTATGTTTATGTGATGCCTGGCCTAGCAGCATCCTCATTCTAGTTACTATCTAGTCCCCGCTCATTTCTGTGCTAAAATGTTTGGTCAAGTGGGGGGAAAGGTTGGAATATGGTCTGACTAACCATTAAAGTTATACTAATTTAATTAGATTTGTATTTTAGATGAAGGTTTTGATTCCTTGTTCAGGACACCAATATCAATCTATTAGTTAAATTACAACGGATTGCCTCAATGCCAATGTCAGTCCATAAAAATTAAGTTATAATGTATTATCTTGACCACGCGCCCACATATCTATGTGTAGCTACTAATCAATATTATTAACTTATTATTGATTTACTCTGAGCTAAGAAAAGAATAGTTACTGAGGTTTGACTTCTTACCACTCCACTTGCAATATCCCCCAAATCACTTACTATCAATTGTGAGGCTTTATGGCGTCATAAGTTGTATCCCTTTTTATTATTTTATCATCTCAATTCCTGCGCTGGCTTAAAAACAAGCATTAGAGTTTTTGTCCCCTAAAATGCCAAGCCAGTGGGTTTATATCATTTCCTGAAATTATAATGCACTTCTTGATACTCTATAATGCAGTTAATTATAATGTTTAAAATTAGAGTGACCTTTTTTTTCGCCTAGCTTGTTGAAGCTGCAAAATAAAAACCTTTGACAATACAAAATTTATTTTTGTAGAGCTACTGACTTCATAGATTCCCTTTAGTTCCTTATTCAAAAGTAATGACCTGTGAAGTTGTAAATCGATGACTGTGCACCAATTACAACACTTGCTTTTTGTATAATTAATAGTATATCATTTTTTATTCATTAATCTGCCCCATTCTAGCATAAACTTGTTGTTAATAGGCCTATAATTTCCTTGACTTTTCTGCCACATTCCTAAAACTAATGAGATGAATGCTGTTATTAATAAAATATTAAAGTCAATGTCTTAGCAGCCCTGTATTTTCTAAATATGTGATTACCCAGAAACCCTAGTACCATTCTGCCGTCAAATAATTGCACCAATGGGAATGAAGAATGAGAGGAACATATTATAAAGAAACTACCATTATGAGTAGAACCTTTTTTGACGTTAGCTGGTGGTAATTTCAATCATGAGAAAATCTTTTTTACAAAGCCTTTAAGCCGCTGTCAGTAGTTAATACTATGGAGCTCTTATCTTATGAGATCTCAATAAAACTTTTTTTGACAAATAAGGTTTTCCCTTAGGTTTTTCAATGACTCTTTGTTTGTGAAGTTTCCTGTAAGTGTGTTTGTGAACATGTGCATTTTAAAACCAATGCCCCTGTCTAAATAATAATATTTAGTGCTCACTGAAGGGTGCAACACATATGTTACACTGTATCAAATCAATTCAATGAGTTTTTAAATATTTATCTATTGCTATTGAATGACATATGGAGGCTGAAGCGGCCACCTACAAGCCCAGCATAACTTTGATTTATCTACTCGTCACAATAATGATTAAAGTATAGTCAGCATGGCAAATCTCAATTTTTTGTTAACTCATGATAGCCAAGTTTCTGCTTTTAGTAACTAATCCTGATGATCTTTGACGCCGCCTTGATAAGTTTGAGCAAAACTTTGAGTAGAACTTCTTGCTCCAACTCTGATCATATTAGGAGAATAATTCTATGCATGCTTAATTACACCTACAAAGTACAAGAAATTAAAGGTTTTAAAGACTTATCTTTTAGTAGCTAACTAGAAACATAAGCTTGTTGAACAAATTTTATGGCATAAGCTGACATTTTTATGGGTTTAAATAAGCTCTGTCATGAACTTACATCTAGCTGTGTTATTTTTATCAGTTAATTCTATATTAGCCACTAATGCTGAGGGCGGTGAGGCGCTGCTTGCACCTTTAAACCCTACAAATTTACCCAGATCATCAACTTTGGGTATCTCTAGGAAGATTAAACTTCTAGTAGCTACCACTACTGAGTCACTTTTTCCAGCATCTTCTCTATCAATGATGGCTCCTTGGCGGCCTCCAATAGCCCTATGCAGCCTTCTTCTCCAGCTGTTCCAGCAGTTCAAAGTTGTTTTATTCTCTCACCTCAATAAGATAATCCTGATGTTCAATTAGAATTTTTGCAGCCTCTGTGCCTTTGTGCAACAGAATACTATGTTCCGTTTAATTCAATTGATTTATCCAAATATAATATAAAATGGAAACATATTTAACTTTACTTCCATATTCTAATAACGGGGTGCCTCTGATGCCACTAAGTTGGCCATGTTAATGAATTTCCTGAACTCTATAAGTCAGTACTTGATATTGCCCAAATTATAAGAAGTTAGCATGACTTAATGTAATGAATAAGAACTCATTGTGTAAGAATTTGTCAGAGCAGAATTGATGAAATTGCTAAAACGTTGTTCTTGATTTTATTTAATAAAAATGAGTTATTTACAACTGTTATGCCATTAGCTTTTTAATTAGTAGCAAAACCATATCTAAAGGTGGTCCCTCAAAGCTCACTAAGTAAAAGTAAAGATTGACTAAAGTCTCTTATAAGACTTAACCTACTCAATAAGGTTCAAAGGTCTTGAGATTTAATAATATAAAATAACTATAAGTAATTGGAAAGTTATTTATTTTAAGAGATAGATGGTACTTAATTAGTTAAAAAACGAATTAAGAAAAAAATAAATGAAGTAATATCTTATATGAAGGATAGGCTCACACCGCGTGTTGTACTACATGTGAAGTGGAAGGAAAGTCAGGAATATGGGAGATGATGGTACAGTCCAGGTTTGGGGTTAAAGTTGATAAGGATTCATCATTGAAGGCTGGATTTAGAACAATAATGTAATACAGTTAAGTGAATACCATTATCAACAATTAGGTAGTCAATAGGTAGTAAAGTATAATGTGGCATAAGGTGGTATATGGGTGAATTAAAAGAGTGAGACGTTGAGTATAATCCTCACACTTGATATAAAATGATAATAAGTTGGTCCAGACATTCTTCCCTATCTCATTAGCCAGTTTAGCACTAATTGGGGATATTTACACAGAACTCATTGGTATGTGACCTTGGCATTAGTATGGTAATTCATTTAGTGCAAAAAATAGAATGTTTTTGATGATTTTAGGCCTTAGTCCCTGTCAGGATTCTCTTTTATTGAGGGAATCCCTGACTAAGGGTTGCAACCTGCCTACGGGTGGATGCTGAATTGTGCTTCCTCATTACCTTTGGGTAATCCCAATACAAAGTATTGGGGATCAGCCCCAATAATTAAATTATATTTAAATTTATATTTGACACTAACAACTAAATGCTGAGGATGTCAAAACATCAATTGGGCCACGGGGAATTACCATCTAACACTGACCCAATCAATTCACCATTTTGGGATCACCAGTGACTAATGCTGAGGATTATCCCATTCCCCATTGTATTATTTAATTATTTATTCCTGGCAATCAATTCCAAGAATTCCTAATCCAAATCTTCCCTTCCTGATCCATATAAGTCCTATAAATACCTTGAGGATCATTTTAGAAAAATATTAATTCTTGCTTATCTCTTTTCCTTTTTAGTTTACTTAAGGCCTTAATGGCCTATTAACTCACTGGGGGCTTCAGGGCCCTGACTAATTATGGGCACATGTTTTAGTTGCTCCCTCGTGGCCTGACAAGTGGTGCTCCCTGCCAGGTGCCCCTCAAGTTCCCCACATGAGCTAATTTGGGGAAAAGAGGAGAGGTGATTGCAGCTGAGGGCCATTGGCTTAAGGCATATACCCTGGGCCTAAACAACCCCAGGAGGTATGACCTGACCTGGCCCCTGCCCCAAAGAGGGTAAGCCAGGTTGGAAGTGGTAGGGTCAGTTGGGGAGACCCCACAGCTGATCTGATTCCAGATACTGGGCAGACAAGCCCAGGATACCCTGGCCCCTGCCCCAAGAGGGCAAGCCAGGATGAGGGGGACTAAGGTCCTCCCAAAACTAGCCTGGGCAACCAAGCCCAGGCTACTGGGGTTCAACCACAAATGCCAGCCCCAGCGCCAATGCCAGGTGTCAGTCCTGATGCTGGGACCTCCTCTCAATGCCAGCCCCAGTGCTGATGTCAGGTGTCAATCCTGATGCTGGCCCCAGAGCCAATGCCAGCTTCTACGCTGATGCCAGGTGTCATTACCAATTCTGGCCCCTGCGCTGATGCCAGCTCTTATGCTGATGCTGTGGCCACACCCAAATGATGCTCGCCAGATCCCACCATTGTCCACGTCAGCTACCTTGGACTGTTCCACCCTGCCACTCGGATCTGATGCCCCCGCCTTGGCTCTGACCCCTAGCCAAGGCTTGGAGGGGGCTCTGTCAGGATTCTTCCTTTATTGAGGAATCCCCAACTAGGGGTTGCAACCTGCCTACGGGTGGATGCTGGATTGGGCTCCCCACTAACTTGGGGTAAGCCCAATCTGAATTATTGGGGATTGGCCCCTGATAATTAATTATAATTTAATAATAGTAAATTTGGCACCAGCAACTAATGCCAAGGATGCCAAACAATCAATCAGGCTGTGGGGTATTACCATCTGACGTTGACCCAATCAATTAACCCCTTTTGGGAGCACCGGCGAATTATTCCAAGGATGCTCCCACTCCCCTTGTAATATTATTTATATTGTTCATTTATCTCAGATCAAAATTTAATGCCAACGCTTTCACTATTCTGATTCCTCCCTTTCCTGATCCATTGAGATTCTATAAATACCTTGAGGATTATTTCAATAGAGGCCCATATTTTGAAATCTCTTCTCCCTTTTAGTTTACTTAAGGCCTTAATGGCCTATTAACTTGCTGGGGTCTTTGAGGCCCTGATTAATTATGGGCACTGGTTGGAGTTGCTCACCCGCGGCTCAATAGGCCCTATAAATTTTGATTAACAAGTAATGATGCTTTCAGGCTTTAGGCCCAAGAAAGTAGCAATAAACCAATAGTAGAGAGTGTTGTCAGCCTTAGTCCTGAGTAAGCATCTATTGACTCTTTGATGATAATGCTTTTATGCACTAGTCCTGAGAAAGTCTTAAAAAGTAAAAAATAATATTATTAAAAGATTTAATCCTAAGTAAGCGTTGATCATTACTTAAATAATATTTTTGGGTCTTGGGCCCAAGTAAGCGTTTCTCAATATTCAAACTAATAATATAGATAAGCCAAAAATTTGAAGAAAACAATTAAGAAAATTGATAAGCATAGTTGAGGCTTCACCTAACCTAGGTTGAAGCCCAACGGAGCTACTATTAGCCTCAACTGGAGGTGACAATAATTTTGCCAGAGCTTCATATCCTTAGTAGGATCTCAAACTGCTAGATTTTGATTGATTGGTATAAATGAAGGCAGATGGGTTAGGCGGAAGTTCACCATGGAGACTAGTAAAGGCAAACTCATCCAGAAGGCTTTGGTTCAACAGTTTGAATATGAGTTTTGAAATGCTAGAAATATTGAAAGGTGAGTAATTTGGTTGTTTTACCCAATTTTTATTTTGGATACATTAGCTTTGATGTTAGACCTGGATGGCTGATTTGGTTTAGGCTCAGTTCTAATATAAAGTTTAGCTTTGCAATTTTCAAAGTTGTATAACCTTTGACAAGATAGTCAGTGGTGCCAGCTTGAAGGTCAAGGTAGACAGAGAACAGAGGAGCGTTGAACTTCTGACATTTCTGGAAAGACAAGAGCAGTGATGAAGTTGAGGGGGGCTGGAGAGAAAACAACAGAAAATCTGCATAAAGCATATGTAACAATATCTTCAACTGGCCAGGAAGTTGAACTCAAAAACAGTTCCATAGAATGATGAAGTGATATATCGCATGGCGAAACCTCATAGTCCTTTTTAAGAACTTTGATAGGGGGCATGTGGTAAGGTGGATCTCTTTTTCGCTTTGATAACTAAATTGAAGCCAAATTTAAATTTTTATAAAAAATACGAAAAATGACTGCTTGATTGAGCCAAAACTTATTGATGTCAATGCAATCAATACCTGCTGCCCCAGCTTGGGGTGGTGGTGCACCACCATCTGGCATCTTTTAGCCACTGCCAAAGCATTCCCAAGCTGGCTCTGCTAGCCCTCCCAATGCTACCAGGCGTTGTCCCCTTGGGACTTGGCCCACCACCTCACAAGCTCCCAGGCAGTGCTCCAGAGCCCTTTGGTGATCCCACGGAGCAATTTGCATTTTGGCCTCTGAGTCAAATATGGGAATCTTTTCCCATATTCAAGCACAGCCATCATTGAGATGGCCACAGAAGTTTTCAAACCTGTGGTTTCATTGACTTCCACCCCTTTAAGGGGTACTTCAATATTGGCTTTCATTTAGAAGCTGATGCAGCAGCAGCATCTCAGCTGCAAATTGTTTTTAAAAAAATTATGATTCCCATCGTTTACATGCAGCTCCCAGATGAGGCCACTTTAGTGGTCCAGTTTAGCAAATTGCCCTCCCATTTCTCCCCTGAATGTCTCCACCATGAGCTCATGGAGTGTTTGGCCATTATACAGTGCAGACCTCATGTTGCAGTTCGTGGTTCCCAATGGGGCAGATTGGTTGGCAGGGCCTCGCACCTTTGCAACAATCCACCCATTTCATTGTGATTCCCACCCCATGATTCCCCCCCATATACCGTGATCAGATCTGCCTCTGATCACCTGTTCTAGGTGCACGTCAAAATTGGCTGCACCATTTGCCTCTTGTGCTTCAAGATTGACCACTTGAAGCATAAGTGCCCCACAGTACTACTTCTGACGCTTCCGCCACTCATCCCTTGAGCATTGGGCCCATGGCCATTTCGCCCCAATTTTTTGAATGGGGCTTGATCCTCCCACCCCCAACCTTGGGGCAATTTAGTGCTGCTCCAAAAGTGGCAGCCAATCAAAAACAAAATTTTAAAAATTTGATATAAATTTGACTAAATTATGGAATCCTGAGTCAGTGGCTAAACCAGCTTCATCTGAGCTGCCATGGTTGACAGCACGTGGCCAATCAGCTCCTGCCACAGCCCTAATACTGATGGCTGGCCCAGTGCTGGCAAATCCAATCTATTTGAGGCTTTCAAATGGATTGATGGGGATGAACGGCTGTACAATGTAAATCTAATTTTTCTTTAGAGGAGTTCTTTGTTGCCCTCCAAAATTGTGTCCCCACCATATTCGCCCAAAAAATGTTTTCCTAAATTATAAAATTATCAACGAAATGGCAGTTGAGGCCGCAGCTGACCCTGCCAACACCCTATTTTGTCAGCAACTTCATAGGGCAATGGAGCCCCTTGTTGAGGGTATTCCTATCCCCAATTTCCCCATGATTTGAGGAAGATGCAAAATATGAAATTGAAGAGCTCGCTTTTGGTGTGAGCCACGCTTGCATTGACGTGGCTAAACTTCTCTTTTTAACCCCAATTATCCCAAAACCCACCAGTGCATCAAGTCATTCCCTTGTGTGCTGGCTCTCATCACTTTCGCTGAGCATCAACTTACTCAATATGTTGAAGCGATGGATACCACTGGCCTCATAAACAAAGTAAACCCACACTATACCTCCTTATGCCCCATGTCGCTGATGCTCCCACCCCAATGCTGTCTGCCAAGGTCTGCCAGCTAAAGCAGGCGCCAGACAAAAGTTTCCCCAAAGCTTCCTCACCTTCTGATATGGCTTCTTAGGCTGTTAGCTGAGTTGCTATATTATGAATTTTTTATTTCTAATAATCTCTTTGTTTGGCCCATTTGCTAATAAAGATGTGTGTGGAAGCTCCCCTTTTTAGGTTGGGAATCACTAGTGCTAAAAAATAGAGGAGCATGTTTATGAGAAGTCTTGATGTTGATGCAAACAATCATCCCACTACTGTTAACATTGAGGGAAAATTCAGGTAATAGAAAGGTGGCAACATCACCAGGGAGTTAAAGGGCAAGAGCCCTTTAACATGGTCATCTTTGGAGGCTTCATCTCGAGCTTCCTCGTACAGATCCTTGGTTTTGCTGATGGTGGCCTCAAACCAGGACTTCTCCTAACTAGTGTGGACAAAAAAAGAGTATCATCTTGAGAACGAGATGGTAAAATTTGGCGTCATGCCTATTGAAGATAGGGAAGTGGTTGAAGAGTTGCAGCAAGATGCCTTGCAAGTTGGCCATCAGAAGATAAGAGGGGACAGTGCAGAGATCAACCATAAAGCCAGGCCAGACCTCCTCAAGAATGTGGCATGTAGAATTAGTTATGGCCTCGCTTTGGCTCAAAATACTAGGAATTTCAAATTTGGAATTTATTGCTAGATGGGAGTTTTCTGCATCACCAATAAAGTATAAAATAAAAAATGGGTGACGTCAGGTTGGCAGATCCAGTGTAGGAGTCACCATATTGGAGGGAAAGTAGTTTGGTTGCCTGTGTTTACCAACACATTAAGGTTAAAAAGGTTTTGAGCATAGTTATACTTAAATATAGACATCTGGTCAAGTGTTAACTTCTTAAACCCATCCTGATTTGGTGTGGTAGGGCTTTTCCTTTGCACTTACAGTAAAACTTATATATTGTTAGTAGAATAAAAATTATAAATTAAGATCTTGAAATTTAAGATTAGTGAAGGGGTGAAAATTGGAGGTCTTTTTTCACAAATTAAAATCTTCAATTTTTTATTTCTCTTTCCACTAGGCGAAAATTCTGAGCAAAATCTTACAAAAAAAGAAAATCTCAATTACCTGCCATAGTTTCGCTCTGATGTCCTTGGATTCCCTGCCAGCTGCCCAGTGTGGGGCAGCGGCAAAACTCCCCCTGACATTTTCCATCTGACAGGAAAACGCTCTTGGACTGTCTCTCCCAGTCATACCAATCCCCTAGCATGATTTGTTCCTCCCAAGGATCTCAACGCCAACCTCACTCATACCCAAGAAGTGCCACGTTGCCCCCTGGTGCTCCCCCAGAGCAACATGCGTTTTGGCCTTGGGGTCAATTATGGGAGACTGTTTCCTTACCATGACCAAGCCATTATCAATGGCTCAGGAGGTGATGCGTCCCACCAGTTTTATTGACTTCCGCCCTTGTAAGGGGTATTTTGATCTCAGCTTCACCTGTGAAGCTGACGCCACTGTGCAATTGTGCCCCTGGTTTTCCAGGGTACCCCTCTTCCCACAATTCTGGACCCAGCTCCCAGTGGATACCACTTTGGTGGTTCAATTCGCTGGTTTTCCCACCCACCTTCCCCTGAGGTGCTCCACCAGGAGCTGATGGAAGATTTAGCAGCCTATGGCTCCAACCCTATCTTGCAATTTGTGGTCCTGGGGCCACACGCGTCGCTGGGCCTCAGGTGTATGCCATGATCTGCTCCAAATTTAATAAAATTGCCTTGGCAATTCCCCCTCAAACCATCATCCCGTCTTCCCCAGACCATCCGTTCTGGGCCCGCGTCAGGTCAGGCAGATAATCTTTCCATCCTGTTTTGAGTTAGACCACTTGAAATGTAAGTGCCCATCCTTAGCTGCTTCCAATGGCTCTGATTTTTCATCTTCCAGCTTCCAATCTGATGACCACCCCATGCCAGCTTCAGTATGGGGTACAATCCTACTTCTCCCTCCCCCAAAGCCTGTTGCTGCAGCTGTGCCAGCAGCCACCAATCAGCTTCCTCCTCGCCCCAGTGCCACAAATTCTCCCTCCAATCAAGCACAAGATTGGACCCTAGTTCGTTCCCATGCATCCCCCAATGAACCAACTAAACCTCAGGAATATGCTGATTCCCCAATTGAATTCAACCAAAATCCTTGGGATCTATTGGCTTGAATTGATGAGTCCAGGATAGTATTGAAGACAGCACTATCCAACTCATGCAGTTTGTGTTTATTGACCATGACGCTACGCAACCACCTTGCTTATACACCCCCCAGAAAAATGCTGAAACATTATGCGGTGACCACCAGCTGGCTGTTGAAGCAACGGTTAATCCAAATTGACATCTTCTCCGCAAAGATGCTGCCAAATCAGTGGCAATGCTCTTAGGAGGAATCCCTCCTCCCATTATTTCCTCCACCACCTATAGGATCCAAAAGCAGATGGTGACTGATTCTCACAAAGCTGCCAACGACGCCATCCAGCATGTGGCAGTGGTAGCGCGGAATCACAAATTTAAGATTACCCACACCAATATCGCCACGTTTGTAAATTCCCTGATACACGCATGAAAGCTGAAGCAGCTTTGGCCAGTTAAGTCAGATCTTTTATATTAAACCACTGTCTTCCTGCCACCCCAATCATTGGAAACCTATCTCCACATCCTGATGATGCCCAACGCCCCAGCTCTCTGCCATAGCCCATGCCCTGCTTTGGGGTGAAGCAGAGGCAGAGGATGAGCCCCCTGATCCCCCTCCCCTTCTTCCATGATGGGATAAGCGGTTCCCGCTGTCCCATCTGGTAGGTTGTGTTTGTGTTTTGTGTGTCATCTGCTCATTTTGGGCGGTTGATTAGTTTTGTTTGGTGAGGATTTATTTGTTAGTTTTTCAAGTTTTAGTAATGTCTCTCCACTGGTCAGCTTACCTCAGTTAAATAGAAAAGGGGTTAAATGGGTTTTGCTAGCTTCAATTACAGGTTCAAAGCAAATAGAATTTAGAGCTTGGGGAAATATAGAAAGCACAAAATTTTTTTGAATTTACTGTCCCAATATCATTATCAGAACGGTGAGGAGCATCAGTACAGGAGAATGGAGATAGCGCCGAGGCATTTACATGGCTATATTTTATTTTGAACAGCAATGAATATTTTTGCAGGTAAAAAAGATGGACGCTGAGGCTTTGGGCTCAGATGTTACCTTTTCATCATTATAACAGTGAGGGGCCTCAGCACAGGAAAGCGAAAGGGATGTGGAGGCTTCTGGTTTGACTACTTTTTCTTTAAAACAGTGAGGTGCCTTAACGTCAGGAAATGAGAGAGGAGCGGAGGCATCTGGTTCAACCGCCTCAATTTCATCATTTGAACAGTAATGAGCTTCAGTGCTGGGAAATGAGACAAGTGTGTGGGCGTTTAGTTTATTTTTTGTTGGGCTTCATAGATAGCTACTTCTTCCGCTAGAATGAACCCAAATGTGTCTGGCTTATCTCAGATCTCATAATGAGTTTCATCATAGAGTGATTCATTAAAAAACTAGATCTATAGTTGCTTAATAATTGATCTATGTTTAACTCTTATTCTTCGAGCTCTTCTTCAGAGTATTCAGAGGATCTGTCATAGTCAGGTTATTCCATAAAAGTGGCAGAATTATCCATTATGGGGTTGAAGTAGATACATTGAGCATCTGGGACATTTTCAGACACGTCCTAGTTTGTGTTATTTCTTCAGGAAATTTATTGCAGATCTCAGTTATGACATGTTTTAGTTCCATGAGTGCTTCATCATTTCTCTTGCTCATAACATCATCCCCATCTGCAGTTCTATCTGCAACATCATATTCACAGATAATAATCATAAAGAGCTGCTGTTCACTGAAGTGTATTTTGGGCATTTATTCTACATTACAGCTCACCTTTCCTATCAGTCCTTTCAGTGCTTTTGTTAGTTTATAGCATAAGTTGTCCATGGTTTCTTAAATAGTCTTATAAAGTTTGGTCTTTAATATATTATCATCAGTAAACATTCAACAAACCTTTAGCTGGTGTTTGGTGTAAGAGGTTTTAGTTTAATATAGACCTCAGATTGACCTGAAGCTATCTCTTCATTATCCTAGTGCATTGGGATCCTTGGTGTGGCTCATAGAGGACCTGGAAGATAGCACAATTTTTGTCAGGACACCAGCTTTTTGATTAGTGGCACGAACCATATCTAAAGGCGGTATTTCAAATCTTATGAAGTCAGGGTGAAGGTTGGCTAAAACTCTTATTATAATAAGTAAGAACCCGCTAAATAAAGTTCAGAGGCCTTGATAGTTATCTATAAAGATAATTAGAAGTAATTATAAAATTATTCAAGAGATACATGGTACTTAAATAGCTAAGAAAAGAATCAAGAAAAAAATAAATAAAGGGAATATTCCACATGAAGTTTAAGCGCACACCACGTTTTGTACTACATGTGAAGGTGGAAGAAGATTCAGGAATGTGAAAGGTGATGGCATAGTTCAGGTTCAGGGTTGGAGTAGATCAGGGTTCGTCATGAGAGTCTGGAATGAGAAAATATAATGAGAACATATTTAAGTATTTACCATTACCAACAATTAGGAAGCCATTAGTTAGTAAATTATAGTGTGGCTTAAGGTGGTATATGAGTGAATTTAAAAATAGTAAAACGTTGAGTATAATCCAAGGTATTAATGTCAAGATGATATTAAGTTGGTTTGGGAATTCTTCCCTATCTCATTGGTCAGTAAAGCACTAATTGGGCGATATGTATAGAATTGTTGGGTTGTAACTCATCTTTATTATGGGAATATGTCCAGTGCTTAAAAATGAATATTATTGATGATTTTGGGCCTTAATCCTGAGTAAACATTGACCAATAGGTAATGATGATGCTTTTAATTGTTGGTCCCAAGAAATTAACAATAAACCAATAAATTTTATTGTTGTCAGACCTTAGTCCCAAGTAAGCATCTATTGTCATTTAGAAGATAATGTTTTAGGCATTATGCCTAAGAAAGCCTTGACAAACAAAAAAATAATGGCCTTGTTGGGCTTTAGGCCCAAGTAGGTGGTGATTGAGACTTTATAATAGTGTTTGGGCCTTAGGCTGGATAGAATTGATCACTATTCAAATTATAATAAAGTTATCCAAAATCGTTATAAACATTCAGAAAATTTAGAAATCATAGTCAAAGCTTCACCTAACCTAGGGAGAAATCCAACAACATCTTTTGCTGAATGAATTTATTAGGCTCAAGTTGTATATGAGACTAAGATGGTAAATAATTTTGGCGCTTAGATTCAATTTTTTTCACACCTGAGAGCCTTACACAGAGCTATATGGTGTCTTATGAATAGAGCTCAATGAGACATAATATTACAAAGTTGTTCAATTATCTTTGCCAATGTGCCATTACTTTTACAGCATCTAACCCAAGCCAACAGGGGCCTGACAAGTTAGTCAGTTCTCCTTCTTACCAAAAATTCTCAACTCAGCCTCATTGGTCACATATAATATAGAGGATGGTAGTAATATTAGTTAATAGCTATGCAATCAGTTATAAACTGTGTCATTCACTGCCAATCTGTGAATTATGAGCCCACACTTATGTGTTCAATCAGGAAATTAAATTCAATTTTGGTAAAAGGTAAGGTGGAATAGAAAAGGGACATTCCACTAATACCATCTCTTAGATAATCCCATATAGTAACAGAATTGACATCTTTCCCACTATGAATTAAGGGCCATTAAAAACCACAATGCTTCACCACCATTTCACTTCCATTAATTGCTAAAATAAAGGTAGTGGCTATCGCCTTATCTTTACCATAATGCAAATAATAAACCAATAAGGTACAAATTTACCATATGTCTAACAACTGGAACAGCAAGGGCTTCCATCACCTCTGGCAACATCCCCCATCTAAATGGGGTTCACGTGGCCATAACTATTACATTTTAAAAGGTTTAATCCCAAAACTATGTGAAGACCTGCAATATTATTTAGGGTAAGCAGATACCCTGGATATCAACTTGGTCAATGTGGTCAATGCTTGTTGTGCAGAATGCACATATATTAATATCACAGTTAATAAGCTCAAAGTAAGAGCCATAGGGGACAGTAAGGAGCTGATTACTATCATGCTTACTAAACTTTAAAAAGCTTGGCCTTGTGCCAGTTATCAACCATTAAAAATTTTCATGTACTGAAGGGCCTCAGATGACCACTTCTCTATGGGCATATAGTGCACTGCCGCTGCAGTTTAAGTTGTTATTATTATCTTGTACTATAGTTCTACAAAATAGTTACAATTTTTATCAGAACCTCTTTTATGAGGACGTTTGGGATTATTGATGATTTTGAAGAGAGAATCTAAAAAACTGTGTCAGAAATTTTGTTCTTCTATAACTGAAAACAAGAACCATGTGCCTTGAAATAAAGGGGTTGTTAATCTGGCATATAAGCATGCCATAGTGACAATTTGGGTATTAACAGATTTGTAGCCATATTCACCGATTGCCTACTAAATTATGGAATCCAAGGGCATTCTGCTAATGGCTAATTGTAATCTAACTATTCTGTCAGTCCATCAACTTATAATGTATACTGTAATTAACTTTATAAATTCTTTAACTTCATGCAACAAACTATTTTGCGCTTTCCTATCATTCTAATATGGAACATGTAATCATGTCTAGGATTACTCTTCCTTACCATGACAAAATCAGATACTTTTAGATAATCTATATTTGTACCCTATTCAAATAAAGTGATACTAGATCGGTGCTTTTGTGCCCATTATACCAGTTGAAGAAGTACAGTATAACTATGATTTTGGTATCTTAAGTAAAATGGGCCTTTGCAGCAACATTGACCAGTCTGTCTGTTCTCTAATACCTTATGAAAGCCTTACTAGTCTAATGGAGGATGAGGAGGAATAAGCCCTAGTCATTTTTGATAAGTACAGTGTTATATTTGTGAAAGATGACTTTGAATTGGGTTGTGTACAGGATGTGTTACACCATATCAATACTGGTAATCATCACAAATTAGCCTCTGTCTTTTTAGCCGCTCAAAGACTGCGGATGGAGTTGTCAACAAAGAGTTTACCAGCTGGTGGAACAGGGTATGTCAGTGCCCCCCAAGGGTCCTTGGTTCTCCACAGTTAGATTCTTAAAAAAGAAGAAAGGTTCTACCCATGTGTAGTCAATTATATGGAGCTCAACAATACTAAAAAAGGTCTCATATTTATTACATTTCTTTGGTTATGTGCTAGACAACTTGCTCAGCACGCAATACTTTTTGGCCATGTATTTAATTTCTGACTATTGGTAGATTAAGCTTCTTGAAAGTGGGCAGTAAAAATGCGCTATGGTCACTTCCCAGGACCTCTAATAACCCACTAAGATGCCAAGTGAGTTTAAAATGCCCTCATGACCTTTCAGCGGGCTATGGACAGTATTAGGTGATTTGAAAATCTTTTTGCGTCTTAATTAACTTTGATATTATAAACGGTTTTTCTATGACGTTTTATGATAATTTGCATCATTTGGAAGAACTTTTCCACTGGCTTTCCAAAGCCTATCTTAAAATTAAGCCACATAATTGTAGCTTTTTTTAAATAACTGTAATATCTGGGGTTTTTCATTAACATAAAAGGCTTGCAGCTCCAACATATATTAAATGAGGCTTTAAAACAGATGAAAAGGTCAATTAGTAAACGCAATATTAAAGCGTTACTTAAGATGATCAGCTACTATCTCCAGTTTGTGGATAACTTTAACATAATAGATAAACACTTGTTTTGCATTATCAAATTGGGTTACAATTTAATTGAATGGGAAACTGACAGCTGGCCTTTGACAAGTAAGGCTCTGCATCACCAGTGCTGATTTTTAAATACTAAAACTTCAAAAACCTTTTTCTTATTCAGATGGATGCCTCCCTTACTGCTGTAGTAAAAATTTTATATTAATTTTGATTTTTAGGGAGTAGAACACCCTGTTGCTTACTGAAGTTAGTTGCTGGATGTACACAAAAAAATATATTATTACCAAAAAAGAGTGTCTAGAAGTCATATATATGGTTTATAACAATTTGGGTTTACATCCATGGAGTACATTTCACTGTAGTAAATGACCATGCCTCACTGTGATGATTATAGAATCTGAAGAAGGTGAAAGGGCGGCTGGCCCAATGGGCCTTAAAATTACAAGCCTATGACTTAAAATTCTGCACCACCGAGTGTTAAAACTAAAACGCTGATAGTCTTTCTTGGCTGCCTACTATGGCCTTAATGCTAATCTAGCTGATGACTTGTTTGACAAGGTGATAATCAGAAATATGGTAATTAACCTGAAGAGGATCAACGTACTTTGAAAAAGCTGAGGCAAAATACTTGTAT
The DNA here is from genome assembly GCA_022478985.1 of Massospora cicadina. Taxonomy (NCBI): domain Eukaryota; kingdom Fungi; phylum Entomophthoromycota; class Entomophthoromycetes; order Entomophthorales; family Entomophthoraceae; genus Massospora; species Massospora cicadina. Next base: position 29,629 of record JAKSZP010011058.1, read on the forward strand.
CAAGAATGGAAACTTTGCAAAGTTATTGATGAGCCCCCATATTTGTTTTCCAGGCCCGCTTAGCAAACTGACTTAATTTTTGCAGCTTATAAGGCGTCGTAGTATGGACGATTTAAGAATATACCTGAACAGCTAAGATTGCTTTATTATTTAATTAATGCTTTTAATATATACAAAACTCTCAGTTGTTGCAAAGAATACCAATCTGAAACTCATTATAAGAAGGATACACTCTATCATTTAGCCAAACCTATCTTTTCTTGGCAAGACATCTTTATTGATGTTGCAGCCCACTACCCAATAGTTGTGGGAAACCCAGATATATAATCATGGCCATTGATCACCTCACTAATTTGAGTGTAGGCTAAATAAGTTAAACCTGGGTGCTATGACTACAGCTAAGTTTATATTTGTAAAAAATAGCTTATTGGAATGGTTGTCCCCAGTCAATTTTATTGGATAATGGAATTAACTTTACTTCCTAAAACACTGCTAAACTCAATGACTTGATGGGTAAAGGAGGGGTGTCAGGGATGTTGAGTTAATAAAGCAAGTCAAGATCCCTACTCCTGAATTTAGCCCCAATAAGTTGACTCTTGAATCCTTTTAATTTAAACCTGTCCCTGAAGGCACCAATGAAAATTAATTAAAAAGCATCAAGCGCATAATAATTGATGGAGATGTCTTCTAGAATTGCATCTCCACTTCCTGAATCCTGAAAGGCGCAACTCCAAACTATGCGGTCATGAGTATGACGTCAACAAATAACAATGAAGACTTTAACTAGGAAGTGAATCCAGAAGAGGGCAAAATATCCTGATTATATGGAGCCATGGAGGTCCTCTTGGCATCAAAAATCCCACTCTCCTTATAAGTATCAGATCCTTTTTAAACCAATAGAATAGTCTATTTAAACCATCTTTTCATCTTTATAAAACTCTCTGCAAGTTTTAAAGCTTTGAGACCCATTTTGAACCCCAGCTACAGTCAAGAGAATTTTAAGCCAACATAAGTGCTTATTACATGGGGCTCCAAGCTTTTCAGTGAAAACGTCTATTACAAAAATAGAGAATAATAGCAGTCAAGAAGGCTAACCTGCTGAAAATTCAGAAGTGAAACTTGATGGTTCATCACAACTCAGTATGAAGTAACTCCTCTACATCCTGAGAGCCTATCTATTTAGGCCAACTTCCCATTCACTTTACTTTCCGTTGATAAAGACCAGTATCAACTTTAATATGAGAACATCAATAAAGCTATTCAAAATATATTGAATGGCAGATATAACATGGGAAACTGCTCTAGTCATTCTTGAGACTCATCAGTGCCTTCCATGATGTGAAATTTATATACCTTGGCTTTACTACACTTTGGAGAGCTGGCTTTGGTTGCTAACCGCTATCTTTGAAGCTTCATACATCCATCTATACACCACACTTTACAAATAGTGGTTTTCATCACCATGAAATTCTCAACAACTAGGGCTCACGCAAACCCTACACTCAAATATTATAAATTTCTATCCTTCTGCCTCTTCCTTTGTTTATGAAAATTAGGGTGCCATTATAGATAACCGTTAGCTGATTAATAAGGCTTGTTACCAACTTGCTATACTAGATGGTGGAATCTTAGGTTACCTTGCGTACCAGCTTTGTCAAAATGTACAATACTTGAGACCACCTGGAGCCAACACATTAATCAAAATGAGGCCCATATTTGATCACTCCTGTAGCATTACCAGGAGTTAGCCTCACACAATAGCACCTCTGGGACTGAACGGCCTGAGGGGCTAGGGGCTAGAAGGACCTGAAGGTCCTGAAGGTTTCCTTGGACCCCAAGGGCCATCCAGTTCCTTGAAACTAACTCCTGGCAATCATGACAACTCCTGGAAACAAGGCGTTCTAATGGCATATGCAGACTTACAGGATCAAATAAAAAATGTGTCTCAGGTATGCAAAGGTCAATTATATGGAGTCCTTCTTTAACCCATAATTTCAGTTATACCTTGTTGGATGATAATTTTAGTGCATTTGCTAAGCATGTACTAACCACTTCACCCAGCTTTAAAAAAAATTTTGAGGTTTCAAAACTCGCTAGAGTAACTTTGAAAGACAGCTGCTACTCCAACTTACTAAAATTCAAGCATGAATAAGAAAGTGGCCATTAAGGCCTCAGATACCTTTCTAAACCGCCAATAAGATGAGGTTCATGAGAACTTGGAAGGATTAAGATGACGATTTTACCAACAGCCCCTCACAACTATGTGGAACTAAGATCTCCAATCCTTCTCTTTTCCTGCTATCAACACTCTTTTCACTTCTATTGTAACTAACTTTAAGCCTATTTCATGGAGAAACTTGCCCCAGTATAGGAAAGTATCTCCTCCTTCTTGTAAGCTTATGAGAGCTTGATGGAAGAGGCCACTGACTTTCAGAAGATGAAGAACATCCGCTTCTGTCTGAATAGCAAAGCCTAAGGAACTATGATTCCCATCATAAAGGAATGTCATAACTGGAAACAATTCTGTATGGCCATAATCCAGGAGTTCAGAAGCAACTAGACTTTGGCTAATCAGAAGCAGACATTCATAGGCATTTAGTTGACAAAGGAAAAAACCTTTAGAGTTTTTCAGCCTGTTCTATGCCCAAGCACAGCCCTTGGAGACCCTTACCCATATTACATTAAATGATGCCATAACCACGGTAATCTCCACGGTGGGATCTTATCCTGAGATCCAAATGCACATGATTGGCTGGAAGAGCAACTTTACCTGCATCCAGGAAATTAAGGAAGCTCTTAATGAAAATTCTGCATGTACCTTGAGTCCCAAGTCCTCCGCATCTGCCTCTCCTAGCTGTCCTCAAGTCCACGTTGTTGAGAACCAGAAGAACCCCAAATCTTGATGCACCTAATGTAATGAATTCCTTCATACACTAAGACTTATTGGAAGAGACTCACCGAGGAGGTGGAAAAAGGAAATTCAGCATGAAGGATGAGGCACTTCATGTTGGCATCCCCATGCCACCTCAAGAATATATAGCAACTTCTAATATATCTAATGTTGTCATGCTGGAAGGAGATGAATTAGTATCAGTTGATATTGAGAGACCCAATGCTGCTTACTCTTATTTTAGTGAGTCTTTTATGTTTCTCGCTCTGCACCTCCCCCCAGTTTAGGAATTTGGTCACATGCGTTGTTGTTTGAGTTCATATGGTCCCTGTCAACGCCATTGTCAACAGTGGTACCCCCAAGAATGTCATCTTGTCTAAGCTCTTGAAACTTATAAAAATAGCTCCATACTTGACTCACTACATGGAATATGGCACATCTGGTCCACAATGCACTTGGTCCATTGGGGCCTATCCCTCACTGCTCATTTTCTTTGACAATTTGTCATTGAATACCTCAGCCATTGAATTAGACAACTTGAGTTACGACCTTCTCCTTAGAACCTGGTTTACCCATGACTATTCTGCTGTCATACACTATGATGATGGATTCTTATCACTTTTGGGACGCAAGGTTCCATTAGTTTTTGAGAACTCCCATGATGCCAAGATGGATGTTAAAGCTCAGACCTTCTTGTTGGAAAGCAAAATTCAGATTTGCAGGCCTGAATATCATGTAAAGGGCTCTAATATATGGAACCCCCTCCTGCAGTATATGGCCAAGAGGGCATGTCCATTTATTTTACTAAGTCAACTACTATACCGCCAAAGTCCCAGTTTATTATCAATACCAGGGTACATAACAATATTCCCTCGTGAAAATTGCTGGAAATATGAGGCATGGATAATCTGTCCATCAGAGATACTGACCTGCCAGGAATTTAGATCTCGCTTACACTGGTTTTTTATCAGTGCTGCTGTCCATTCTATTGATAAACCTAAGACACTAAGACTAATACTTCAGCTACTTTACTCGCCTTCTTTCTGAAGAGGCCATTGACGACGTCCATAACTTTGGAAGTCTAAGGGATTCTGGTCTAGAACCTCCCCCATAAGTAGCCCTAATTGATACCTTTATTAGGCAAGAGCTCACCAGCGAGCATTGAAGCTGAGTTGAGCAATTACTATATGAATAATCCGACCTTTTCACTACCTTCACCTATAATTTTGAAAAGTAAATGGCGTTTTACAACATGTTGAGACTGAAGACGCTAAACCCATTTAATCCTATCACTACTGAAAGAGTAAGTTTGAAGAAGCTCAGGTGGCTGTTGAGCTTAAGAAGCTTTTTGAAGCTGGGTTACTGGTTCCTTCCTGTAGCCATTGTGTCTCCACTCTCTTGTTAGTTTAGAAAAAGTATGTTAGTCATCATGTAGTGATGTACTATCAAAGGCTTAACTCCATTACCAAAAAGGACAGTTATTCCTTGCTCTGGATGAACAGCTTTCTCCACTTTCTTGCCAGGTCACATAATTTTCAGCTATGGATCTTACTAGAGGATACTGGAAAGTAGAGCTAACACCTGAATATTGATCCAAATTATGCTCATATCCAATGAGGGAATATTTGAGCCAACTAGTATGCTCCAGGGCCTTTGCAACGCGCCTACCACCTTCCAATGCGCCATGGACGGGACTTAAATTATTTAAAGCTATCCTGTGTCCTTATGTAACTTGATGATATTACTGTCTTCTTATGAACCTTCAACAGCCACATGAACATCTCTTGGAAGTCTTTAATTGTCTTAGAAAGGCTCTTCATAAAGCTTAATCCTTTAAAGTTTTCTTTATTTCAATCTGAAATGCATTTTATAGAATACAAGGTTTCAAAACATGAAATTTAGCCCATCCTGAACAAAGTCACTGCCAATAAAAGGATGTCGTGCCCCCAAAGCCTCAGGGTTTACAAGTATTTTTGGGCATAGTGGCTATTATTTCCATTTTAATCCTCAGTTTGCCAATCTAGTCAAACCCCCATCTACCTTCTACAGAAGAATGTGCCGTTGAATAGCAGCCTGAACAAGAACAGGCTTTTTGATACACTGAGGACCATTATTTATACTAAACCTAATTTAGTTAATTCACTGTTTGACTGGTCATTATTACCTAATTACTGATGCTAGTGAAATTCTCGTTGGGGCTATCCTAGCTCAACACAATTATCAAGTCGACCATATAGCGTCATATTTTGGCAAAACCCTGAGCAAGGCTGTATTAAATTATATTGTTACCAAGCGTGAGAGCCTGGATGTTTACTAGTGATTATGCATTTCTGTCCCTATCTATACAGCACCTATTGCATCATCATCTTTGACAATTAATCACTCTAATGGTTGCAGCAAATGAAGGACCTGGACAGCTGGCTAACAAGGTGGGCATTAAGACTAGGGACTTACGATTTTACCATTGGCTATAATGCAGGAGCAATCTATCAGAATGCCAATGGTCTTTTTTAGATGTTGGCTCTATCTGCCTTAATTCCAAGGAAGACCAACTATATGATCTAATTGGCTGGCCTGAATAGTGAGAATTTTAAGCTCCTGAGATCCAAACTAAGTTACAGAAAATGACCCAGAACATTTGAATCAAGAGGTAATGCTTTATAAGAAACTCAACAAGAAATGAATCCCTTAAATTTTAACCTTCTTATAAACCAATGTTATAAAGAATACATGACCGTGAGACATGGGGCAATAAAAAATTACATTTGTTAAAGAAACATTCTAATGTTATCAAATGGTTGAAACCATCTAGGAATTTCTAGAGGCCTGCTTGACTTGTCTACTAAGATTAGCTAGCCCTTGTTAAAAACATTTAGATGTGACACCATCAAGTCCATTTTTAATTTGTCATCATTGATGTGCCAGAACTTTGCCCACTGGTTTACATGGGCACAAATATGTCATACTAGAGGTGGACCAAGTGGCCAAATGGGTCAAAGAAATTTTCTTTACAGCTGCTACCACAAAAGCCATGGCCCTATTCCTTATCAGATCAGTTTTCACTCAGAATAAATGCCCGCAAACTCTACATTTGGACAATGATCTAAGCTTTTCTCACAGGTAGTCCAATAACTAACTTTTGCTTTTTGGTACAAACTAAAGTTCTACTGCCCTCTATAATCAATAGCTAATGAGGCAGTGGAACGTGCTAATGGGACTTTTGTTTAAATATTGTGGAAAATGACCTCCTCCAACTCTATACATTAGAAACACTATCTACCCAGCGCTTTGCTTGCTTACTGGATAAGTTATCATCAGATAATCAAGATTTCCTCTTTCAAAGCTTTATATAGGCATACCCCTTTAAGTGTTAAGTAGCGTTCCGCCCATACTCAATTCCTTGGCATAAAAAATCTGATTTGACAATGAGGGCCTTATATGATGAGATTATCTGGCTTCAAGCCCTCATCATTTAGGGAATTGTTGCCATCACAGAAAAGGAGAAAACCTAATCCAACGTTGGCTGACCCTCCTTACCAAAATCCAGATGGGCAACTCCATCCTCTTTTGTCACCATTTTCTGGAAGTTAGAACAAGCTTGACGTTCTTTAGTCAATCCCTAATGGGTCACTATAAGGTGAACTCTGAATACTCCATTGCTGTCATTACTCAAAGAACAGTGGTATAATGAGTCCATGTCTGATTCCTACGTCACTATCTCCCCCTCTGACAGGATCTTAAGAGGGCGTTGTTGTGATTAGGATAATAAGAAAGTCAAGATCTTTACTCCTGAATCAGACCATTAAGTTTATCTTTTAGTCTTTATGATCAGAAAGCTGTCCCTGAAGGCACTAGGAAATCTGTTCAGGAAGCATCACACACAGGAATTGTTGGAGATGCCTACTGAAATTGCACTTCCACTTCCTGAATCTCAAAAAGAGACTCCAACAATTCAGTCATAAGGATAACGTTAATGAAGAACAATGAATGCGTCAACTAGGAAGTCAATATAGAAGGATTTAGAAGACCCTGATTGTAAAGAGCCATGGAAGTCCTCCCAGCATTGTGTTCATAATTTCTATATAAATAACAAATTCTTTTAACTTGATAAACGTAGTCTATTCACCCCGGCATTTCATCTTCATTGACCTCTCCGCTAGGTTTACAGCCTTGAGACCCATTCTAAACCTCAGCTACAGTTAAGAAACTGTTAATCAACAAGGGTCATTAACTATTCCTTATCACCCTGAGACCAACAGCACCATATAAAGATTTAATGGTACTCTCATTAGTATTTTACATACATTGGCTATTAGTAAAGCGTCTAGTTGGAACCTTTTCTTGATTTCTGAAGTGTTTGCCTAACCATCTCTTATCACTTGGCCATAGGGAACTCTACATTCCAGTTACTATATGGGAAGCATCACACGCTACCTTCAATCTTATACTAATAATTCAATAAAGAAAATATGAGTTCCAACAGATAACTTGAAAAGCTCACTTAAACATTTATTCAGCTACAGAATACATCATACTTCAATGCTCTGGCCCAGAAATTCAAAGCTAGGATTCGTGCTAATAAAGCTTGCTAGACCTTACTTAAATTTGGTGTAGGGGAATTGGTCTGGTTTATGATAACTAAGGCTTTAGAAAGACTAAAAAATTAGAGCACATTTTTAAAAGTCTTTGAGAACATAGAGAAGAATTTTACTGACGCCTACACTCTTTTTTAGCACAAGGGTGCCCAATTTTTTGCACTAGTGATATCTACACTAATAAAGATCCCTTTAAGGGCTTCCTTATAAACTGGGTGCATGTCAAGTTTCTTATGAAGTACCACTTGCACACAAGTCTTATGACCATGGACTCTCAATATTTTATTTGACCTCCACTTATCTTTTTTCCTTGATGTTTGGTCAATTGGGGAAGTTGTAATTGGTCTGACCAACCATCTAGTTATTAACTCTTTCCTTAATTTCATAATTTAACTACTATTTAGATAAATAAATTGGTATGATATGCTGATGTGAATCAATAGAATTCATTTACTAAAAACAATTTACCCCAGGGCCTATGTATAAATTAAAAGTTGCTGAAGTAGTATTAAATTACTATTGGCAATCTTAGCAACTTCCTTCTAATTGCTGGTAATTATTATGGAAGATCAAATCATCAATCCTCACCAGTGCTGCTCAATTCCTAAATATCTTGATCACCTTTGGTTGTGGCCCTGAGATTTGCTATCACTAATCAAGTATTATTTATAATAATTAGGTTTTCCCACGCTGGCATAAACTTGCCATTCATAGGCTTATAATTATTTTCTTAACTTTTTCTCCAAAGTTTATATCTATTAGTCTGACTGCTGCTATTATTTAAAATTATCCTAAAGTCAATGCCTTAGCAGCCCTGTAATTCCAATTATGTAATTGACCTGAAATCCCCTAGTACTATTTTTCTGTCAAATAATTGCACCAAAGGAAATTAAGAATGAGAGGACCATCATAAGGAAATTATAATTATGGGGGGATCTTTTTATAAAATTAATGGTAATAAAAGCTACAAACTGAAGGTAGACTATTCCCACATCAATGAATCCCCCTCAGGTTGGGACCATCTAGTACTAAAAAAAAGAAGGTAGACTATTCTTTTTAAAGTCAGTAAGCCAATGTCAGTAGTTAATACTATTGAGCGTTTATCTTTGAGGTTTTGATAAAGCTTATTTGTGAAAATAAGGTATATCCCTTTGTGTCTCTTAAAGAACTCTGTTTCTATAAATTGACTTGAATTTGTGTGTTTGTTAAAATGTGCATTTTAAATCTGACGCCCCTGAACCAATTCCAACAGATGATATTGTGTGCCAAATGTCCCAATTGGATAAGACTTTTTATTATTTAAGTTGATATTTAAAAGAATTTAATATTTGTACCCTTTTAAAGGTATTATTCAAATTCAGCTTTATAAGTTATATGATGGAGATTCTCTTCCCATTTTGATGCTCCATATCCTTAGCTAATTAATATTATATCATAAGGAATTGAGGCCTAGAGCTTATTATGGAAGAATTTTCTAATAAAAATTTGGGCATCACTACTATTTAATCTATCCATATAATAAATTGGGGTAAATACTAAAATCTTTATACTAGACTTATTTTTTGAATCTTTTGGATAATTTCTTAATAAACATTATTTTTGATATGCTTGTAACCCTGATATCCAACATCACAATTTTAATAATTGGCAGGGGAGTACTGACATAGAAATTTACTATGTACTCAGTTTATTGTGATTAGTTTATAGAGACTTAATTGAGTATTTATCTCCACAAATATAGTTTATGACTTATGGTCCTTCCCAGATAGATTTAATTTTACTCCATGTGATGCTATGTGGTTGTGGCAGTATAAGACTAAATCAGAAATCTCAAAAGTTGGCAAAGGTTTTCGGATTGCATTTGCTGATTAGCCTTCTCTGATAACCATTTTAAATTATTCATCATTGCATTAAAATGTGTTAAATTTCTTTGTGCTAATCTTATTACCACTACTTCAGTTTGTTTGGTACTATCATAGATAACTTTGTATTCCAACAAGGGCAAAATGACATGTTCTTTTTTATAAAGCCTTAAACGAGGACACTTCAATATCACAATTATAGCTTATCCAGTAAGCTATCAGTGCACTAAGGAGGTAATATTCCCAGTGTAAGGGACCATAAGTATCCATCTTTCTCTATATATAAATAGGGTCTCATATGCTTGTTCTACATTTCTAATTGTTAGAGTGTAGGGCTCTTAAAGGAGCTGTTGTGCCCCCATGATTATTGCTTAGATCTTCACAATTCTCAATTTTTAGTCGCTCCCAATATTACATATCAATACTAGATGACAACCATTCTGATTGTAGATAATTACTATAGGAAGTGGGTAATAACCTTGGCAGTTTTTTACGGGAATGGCAATTGCTTCTAGCCATCTTGTAAAGTGGTCAATCAATTAAGTATATATTAATAATTTCTGGTGATTGGGGTAGACATTTAACATCTAGCCTTATAGTATGGAACACCTGTTGAGTGGTAATTATCTGACACTTGTATTTAGCCTTATGTGGAAATTGTTTCTGACAAGTTATTCAAGCATCTAAAACTTCCACTAAATGAGTTCAAAATAATTCTCAATAGTAGCGATTCTTTATGTATGTAAGTTTTTCTGGCTCCTCAATGTCTTAAGGTATTATGGGCTTTTATTAAAACTGGTACTTAATTTGAAAGTTTTCATAAGACAGCCAATCTTTTCTGACTTTCTTGTATAATAAACTATTGAAAATTTTTATTCTTTGCAAGTGTCATTTCATTATCTTCTGACCTGGTTCACCTTTTTCCTCCCAAATGTCCAGCTTGATAAGTAGGTTGTACAAACACTCAGCTTTGCTATTGTATAAATGAAGCAGGTTGTTGGTTCAATCCATCCAAATTCATGTGTTTCATACCTGCTTGATGTCTGATAGTCATTTCATAGTGCTAAAATTTGAGAGTCCATCAAACTAACCTTCCATTAGGATTTTACATATTTTGAATCCACATCAAATAGGTGTAGTTTGTGCTACTGTAAAATTTGTACTATATATGAAAGTATAAAAATGTTTCACTGTGAGTAAAACTGTTAGGTATTCCTTATCTATTACACTGTAGTTTTTCTCAGCCTTTAGGAGCGTCTTGCTGTAATAGGCCACCGATTGGTTGATGCCTTTGTCATCCTATTTTTGAGAAAATGGCCCTATTCTAGATTATATTCATACATAAAGAGGATAAATGGCTTCCTGTAATCAAGATGTCACTAGTTAGTTTTTTTATAATAAATTCTTCATCATCTCAAACGCTATTCTATGTATATTCCTCATACATAAAGAAAAATTTTCAAGTAAGAAAACAAGATGTTTTTTGAGTTGAGAAAAATTGGGGATAAAGTGATGGCAATACCCCATCATTCTTAAGAATACATTTATATCCTGAGACTCTCCAGTTCAGGCATCTTGTAAATTGTATCATCCTTGTTGTATGAGGGTTTAATTCTTTCCTGCAATATATCATGTCCTAAGGATAACAATCCTTCTTAGGAAAGTACACTTTCCAGGGTTAAGTTTGATGTTGTATTCTTAAAATCATTAGATAACTGACTTGATGTGGTTAAGGTGGTCAGTAAAGGTTTTTTGAACACTTTCATGTCATATAAATAAGCAATCACGCAGCTCAGATTGAGATCTTGCGTGATATGATCCATCACCCAATGGTATAAGGTGGGCGCGTTACATAATCACTGGAGGAGCCAGGTAGGTTGAAATAATCCTTTTATGAATATACAGGTTTTTTTCTCTGGCAATTAAGCCATTTTCCAGAAACCACTGTCAAGGTCTATCACAGAGAAGAAATTTATTCCAGAAAGTCAGGACAGAGTATCATTGACTTGTGGAATGAAATAGCTGTCCTTCTTTGCAAGGCTGTTTATCATTCTGTAATCTGTCACTATTCTGGACACCATTTTCTTCTTTATGAGTATTTGGGAGGATAACCATGGACTCTGGGAGGGCATAAGTAATCCATCATCCAATGTCTGTTTTCTCTTGGTTTTCCTGTATTGCTTCTCAACCTTTGAATTCATATATAGCTTTGGTCATAATGGATCTAATTCTTCTACGTCAATACTGTGTATCCAGTTTTTCATATAACTATAATTGATGTCTGACGTGAAAAATTATTTTGATAATTCTCAAGTTGCTAATTTACCTTCTCAAGTTCCTTCTAATTTAAGTATTAAATATTCTGACTTGAGGCGTTTCAAAGGTTAATTTTATCATTGCTTAGTCCCAAATCAATCTAAAATCAATAGTTTACCTTGTCAATTTATTTAATTTGGAATCAAGAGTCCTTTTCAATTCCTGGTGTTTCTTGATTATGATTTCACAACTTGATAGGGCTATAAGTAACAACTTGATTAGCCATTGATAAGTTTGATTGAGGACGCCTGATAATACTCTGGGTTTAAAGCTGCTGATTCTGGAAATGGTAGTGATTTGTAGCAAGCAGCTTGGATTTATCTTCAGGATTATGTTGGTTAAAAACTCTTTGTTCTCCTGGTTTAATTTTCAACTCTTAAGTAGCATATAATGGTATATATTCTGCATCTCTGAATCATGGAGCTTTTTTGTGCTTTTTCCATAAGTAGACTAATGTAAAGGCAAAGCATAAACAGGTTACCCCCCTTGGGTTGGGACCATCTAGTACTAAAAAAAGCATAAACAGGTTACTCAACCTGACAAGTATATCTTCTTGCTGGCTTTTTTTTATCCATCTTAAATAGAACTTCATAATTGAAAAGGGATAGTTACCCCTATTTCAAGCTAATAACTCCTTCATATTCTTCATACATTGTAATCTAATAAATTCGCTGTACTTTCAGCTCTCCAAGGCTATTGTGGGAGCTTAAAAACTAGTTTTCAAATTGAATTGTCAAGGAGCAGTAGCAACATATAGATAAGGTTTTATTTAGACCTGCGTTTTATACTCTTGGGTGTACTTGAGGTTAGGAAAAGTTTCATCTTCTTTTGATCTTGGAGGAGACAACGTTGATTTTAGATCCCATATCCAATATAGCCATAACTTATACCTTCTAAATAACCACATACACCTTGTTTATTGTTCCTCAAAAATTTGGCAATAGGTGCTAAAACCTCTTTTAGATGGAATGTTTCACTAAGATTCCTTACAGTATTAGGATACTTCTTCTTGTTTTTTACTAAAAGTGTATGCTTGAGAGGGGTCAAACCAACAGGTTAAGGAACTGGTTGGCATCAATTAAGTTTTATATAATCTTGGACAGTTAATAAATTGACTGAGGTAAATGTCCTCTGGGACTTGGCGTCATCAATATTTTTGGCATTTAATTGTTCCAGGATGACAATCTCAGCTGGTGTACCCAAAATATAATACTATAGATTTTATAACCCCCTCATAGTTGTCATCAGAATAGTTCCTCAGTGCACTTAATATGAAAAATTGGCAATGTTTTAGTTTCATGTACTTTAGATTGGTTTACTTTAGAGGTACCTGACCCTAAGCCTGCATCCATTTTCCCTGCTTGGCAAGGTCAGTACTCCTTAAAGAACTTATCTTTGGTTTGGTTATTCATATTACAGAAGTTACACTCAAGTTTCTCTATCTTCTTTAGTTTTTCATCTACCACAGTATACACTATATGTTTTGTAGCTGTTCAGGTTGTTTCCAGCTTATGTTTTAACCACATTGAGAAAAGCTCAATTGATGTCTAGATTAAAGTTTGATCTTTATTTACTAAAGTAACGTTCTTGGATAAATAAAATTTTCATCTAAACCACAGCAAATGCTGCTATGACATAGTCTAATGTGAACCTTTTTGAGGTCATTAGAGTTTGAGTCTTACTATAGAACTGATCCACAAATTTGGCTAGGATTTTTAGTGTAAAGTAAATCCTATTTCTTCATATTCAGGTTTTGCTTGTGACTAAATTTCTTGATACGCTCTTCTTTCACTTTGTCCTAAGTATTTAGTTTGTCCATGTGAAGGACCATAACCTCCTGTTCCGTGTGACTTAAACAAAGCAAAATATTTCAAACCTTTCTAAGATTATTATTTACCTTCCATTTTCAGCCTCATAGAAATAGAATAAGGATACAATACTTCCTTTTCCAGGTGTAAAATTGCACCTGAAGGTATGTTTTAAGGTAACATCTTTTAGACCTGAGACAACGTGTAAACAGGAGCATCTTGTTAAGTAATTTTGGACTTTATATCACTCTGCTCAATTTGATGAGAGAGTTGCCAAATCTGATATTGTAATGGTTTAATATACTGAAATATTTCTATAATGGTAGGTCTGGGGGTGACTTCAAGCAAGTTAATGCATATTATAGAACAACTATATCATTCTTCAAGTTTTTGATGCGAGTGTCAATTGAATTACTTTATTTATTAGTGCTATAGTTGAAAGTTCAAGTAAAGTTTGTTCTCATCTAACACTCCAATGCGCTGTTTTAAGTCCTCCTTCATATTATGTCATTAGGCTCCTTTAGGAGGCTTGTCCATCTTGTATTTTAGTTCTTTAATGAGGAATTTCCAGAGCCGCTCAGCCACTTTGAGACGGCATAAATCTATTAGAGTTATCTCAGCTAGCTGGTTTTCTCCTTATCTTACTCTACAATTTGTTAAGTCATTTGACAATTGAGTTGATAGTAATTTAGGTTGCACAGGATACCATATTTTTTCTAACACATGTTACATGGGTAATAAGATTCTAAGATAAAGACTGAGCTTCTGAATTTTGATGGACTTCAAGTTTGTCAATTTGCATTAAAACAAGCTCTAGGTGAGATTCAGGGTCCTTAATCTGTTCTTCCTCATTATGTCAACTAGTAGAAGATTGGGCAGCCATATCACCATGGGCTGCGGCATCTTGCTGCTGAAACTTTTATCAAAACTTTAAAGTAGTTTTTGGGTTTTTTTGTTAGAAACTGCAAGGTCCTTTCTATATATTTCATAGTTTTCTTTATATATTTGATTAACTGTAATCAATGGTCACCAATTTAGTTATAAGGTTGAATGATATAATAATGATTTTATTCATATTACTTTTAATGTCCTCAATAGTTTGCAACACTAAATTGTAAACATGCTCATAGAATAATCTTACCACCCCTTGGGTATTGATGTAATGACGTAGCTCACTATTATAGGCTCCTAATATTTGCACAATATGGTATAGTGCATAGTGTACAAATACACATAATATATCTTATACGGCTTTCCCTTGAGCTGTATGCCTCTGGGAGAGCACTAGCATTAATAAGTTTATAAAAGTCATGAACTTGGTGGAGCCCTTTTGTATCCTATCTCTTTCCCCTGGATTTATAGTTTCCCTGAGTCAAGTCTATAACCACCTCATTAAATACTAGTTAGAAGTCATGATTATAGAATCTACATTTGCTCTAATTTTAAATTTTAAATCTTAAATTTTATTCATGGAAGCCTGACCAGGGGATGTGCACTTCCAATAGGCAAACTAAAAGAACTTATATCAGCAAAAGGCACCCCAGAGAAGCAAACGCTATCTCCTGTTGCCAGTGGGAACGCCAAGAAATGGAAGGGGTTTTGTGTGTAGAGACTTGCGCCACTATTGAGCACGTATGCAGGAAAGGGTCTGAAGTGATTAACCAAACTAGAAACCAGGATGAGACCAACTGACGGTGACAGGATGGTAGGTACCCAAGCAACCATGCTTGAAAGTGGTCCATGAGGTGTAACTGGAACCGGCGTACAGCTTCCTGGAGGGTGAGAGTAGAGCCTGAGATAGCGTCCAAGACAACCATGTGGATAGTCCACATAGCGATTGCAACCACTAAGGCTCAGAGGGAAGGTTGTATAAGGGAATTCAAGGACAAGGCGAAGATGTCCTTAGATAAGCTGAAGGGCCATGTTTGATCCTGACGAAAGAGATGGTGAGCCTCACGCCAGATCGCTTTTGATGGAAGGCACTCTTCCAGGTGGTGAACCAAAGTTCCATACTGGTCACACATGACACAAGATGAGTGCAAAGCATTAGAGCGCTTGGCAGTATGGTATACCTGTTTCAAGCAGCGCCACACATGGGAACAAATATTTAGCTGCAGAAGAGGGTGGTGGGCGTACTTCCAAATGCCTTTCTGGGTATTAAGGGAGTAGGGGATGTCCAACATGTCCAGGAAATCACCCTGGCCATGACAGGGGATCTCATGGGTATTACATTGTTCAGAATGGCTTGTCCTTGTACTTCCTGGGTAAACTGGGGAGTAGGTCGACCCCTCTGGGCAGTGTGCCCACTGATGTGAATTCTCCACTCAGCGCTCCGCATGGAGAGGAGAGTTCTTTTGAAGTGGGGCAACGTCCAATGCGGGCCTGCAGCAGAAGGGTGTGAGGCAAGATACTTTAACAGAGAATGGGGTGGGTAGGATTGCTGAGGCCCAGGGCAAGGAGAGGTTGGAGCGGGCTGCGCGTGACCAGTGCTGGGATGAGATCGTTGGGTTGGTGACTGCAGCAATCCAGGTGCCAAGTATTTTGGTGGCGTGGGCCTCAAAGTTGAGCAGGCCCATACAACCACTATGGCGAGGGCCAAACATGACATACAGGCGCACTGGTGGTGGGCGGCCTAACCAAAGCCACCCTTGCAGAAGGGCGTATAATGACGTGAAGAAAGATGGGGAAAAGGCGATAGCATGGGCCCCAAAATAAACTTTAGAAAGGATCATAGAGTTGTCTAGCACTACCCTGCCTTTAAGGGATGTTTGGCGGGCTTTGAGGGAAGCAATGCGTTTCATATTGTTATCCAGGAAATAATGCTCCATCACCATTGAGGCGTACCCGCCCGCCTCCAGCCACACCCCCAAATGGCGGACTGGAACAGCGATGGGCCTTGGCACAAAGAGGAGCAAGAGCAGGGCAGTTTGGGTTGGACGGGGCAAGCAAACCTGTGAGCTAGCTTCTGAAGCAGGTAGAAAACGGGGCGCTGGTGGCCAGCAGGCTTGGTACCGACCAAGGAGAATGATTTCAGTTTTATAGGCGTGAAGTGCAGCGTTACTTACCCTGGAGTAAACCTGGATAGTAGTAATAATTGCGCGTGCATCATGATTGGTAGACACTCCAACCACACAATCATCAGAAAACGCCAACATCTTGACTGGTGCTTGGCCTTGCACATTGACACCAGTAAGGCTGTCATTTATATCGCGTAGAAGTGGGCCAAGGCTGAAGTTATACAAGAGTGGGCTTAGAGGGTCCCCTTGGCGTAGGCCCCTATGAGGGTGAACTATATCAGTTAGGAAGCCTGGGCCACGCACAGCCATTGTGGCAGATTCCGTAAATGACATCACCCAATTAATGAACTGATGGGGGAGGTGGAACTTGTGGAGGCAGGCTCTGAGATAATCCCAGTTGACTCTATCATAAGCCTTCTGCTGGTCTAAAAAAAAGTGCTCCAGAAGCCGTGGATTGGCAGATGTTGGCTACAGTATGTATGTTGTCCCAAATAGACCATTTGGGAATGAAACCAACTTGCTCAAGGGAAATGAGAGCAGAGGCAACTACCCCTAGGCGGTTGTCCATGACTTTAGTAAAAGGTTCAGTATCTGTGTTAGTAAGTGAGATGGGGCGCCAGTTGTCCAAGTTCAGATTATCCCTTTCTTATACAGCGTTATCATGTA
The DNA here is from genome assembly GCA_022478985.1 of Massospora cicadina. NCBI lineage: Eukaryota > Fungi > Entomophthoromycota > Entomophthoromycetes > Entomophthorales > Entomophthoraceae > Massospora > Massospora cicadina. The sequence continues at coordinate 46,783 of JAKSZP010011058.1, forward strand.
GGCCTCTTGGCCCCCAGGGAGGAGGCGCGTTTCCATTAGGACTAGTTTATTGTGGCAAGCAGCAAGGAGGAAAAATAATTTAAGTATTTCTTATAGAACTCATAAGTAATCCCATCTGGACCTGGGCATTTCCTGTATGGTGCACCATGAACGGTGACCAGAGTTCATCCTGAGAAATTAAATTCATCAACTCCAGATAATGGGAAATGGTACGTATATGTGCACTCTCAAGAAAATCAACTTCAGCCAGTTCTACTGGATCAGAGTGATACAATTTAGAGTAATATTTTTGAACTTCAATTGCCACTTTGGCCAGAGTATCTGCGACAGAGTGGTCTGGCTGCCTCACCTTTGTGCAGGCCAAGCTCTATCGCAGTGTGAAGAATTTTAGAAAAAAGTAAGCAGAGCACATGTCACCTGCCATTATATTCTTTGCCTTATACTGCACACAAACTCAATATTTGTATTACCTGACCAGTGCATTGAGGCAAGCGGACACTTCTGCCCACTTGTGACCCCAAGCCTGGCTGTAGCCTGCAGCAGGGTATTAGATTCCAGGTGGTCCACTTCTGCAAGCATGCATGAAATGACTGCCAAGGCAGCCTGAGAGTGACGTGATGAGATGTGGCATGCCTGGTGGATGGTGTTCGCTTTAAATTCTGACCAGGTAGAAAGTGGGTCCACACATAATGGTGTGGTAAATTCTGGAGCTGAGGTTTTGGTGTCCACCCATGAGGAAAACCTGGGCAACGTGATCTCGGCTGGGCAGAGTTTGCACCACTTTGGCGCCTGTGCCACTGGGTGTGACAAAGAGAAGGAAATCGATACCATCCTGTGGTCAGATAAATCAAGTTTCGTTGTCATAAAGTGTGCAAATTGAGACTGAAATTTCAACGGTGCAAGAATAAGTCAATGTGGGACATAGACCTCAGCTGACCGTTGTGCACATGGGGACAAGACATGTTTGTGAGCAGCGGTGCATGATGCAGCATAGTATCAAATAACCCCAAAGTGGCCTTTATAATGCAAAGTTCTACAATCCCCTGTGGGGGTGTAGGCGATGAGGGCCAGCAGTCAGTGTCTGGGTTGGTCCAGCAGTTCATATTTCCCACCACAAACAGGTCAGGGGGAAGCAGGTTGGAATTAACGGCCAAGAATAATTCCCAATGAGCTTTGAACAGGTTGGGGAATATATGTTAATGACAGCATGTACTTCGTCATCCCACAAAAAGGATACAACAAGGACATGGCTATTGAGGTATGAAGATGATGAAATAAATTTAAAATTATGGGTCACTCATATAAGCACCCCACAGTGTGGCGACCAAAAGGAAAGGGAAGAGAGGAGCATGGTTGCCCATGTGTCCTCAGCACCATATGAACAGTGGGTTTTTTGAATGGCCAGGATGTCCACAGGTAAATTATTTTTAAAAAGCTCAGTTTCCTAGCCCAGGATGGTGAGGACTTGAGTCCAGTGACGTTCAACATCCCTATAGTAAAGGCTCCCCGTCACACTTTAGGTGCAAGGGAAAGGGCCCCCTTGCCCTTCAGCCTTCTGTTTTTCAGCATGTCGCTGTATGGCAGTGCGGGTATTCTGTGCTATGGAGTAAGTGTCAGTATGGGTTGCTTTCATGGTGGGATTGTCATTGGCTTTTGGCTTCAGCTTATTTCCCCCCTTGGTAAAAATCTTCATCTTGGTGTGTACCTGCGGTGTACCATTGCATATTGGCAAAAATTTGGTAGGTAGATTGGTGGATGACTCAGTTTCAATCAAGGCTTGGTAACATTGGTTAAGTGAATCTGACTCACCCATCAGGTCCTCAGGTTGGGTGGCCCAATCTGATTGGTGGATGGATTCATGAGCCGCTTCTTCAGCAAATGACTCAATGTCCTCCTGGAACTGGGTGAGCGGGATCATGGATGCAGCCATGGCCGCCACATTGGCTGCCACTCTGCGGGCCTGTTTGTCCTTCTTACACTCCTGTGGGGACACAGGCTTGACTTGAATGTAGCACCCCAGTGCACCCCATGGGAAGGTGGCATCAGTATCTATAGCCAGTTCATAATGGGCGTCTGCACCGCTCATTGCATTTTGATTATTTTTTTTTGAGTAATGCCCTCCTTGGTGAGGCAGGTGTAATCCTTGTGGCCAAAAGCGTGACAAAAGGTGAAGATAGGGCGCACTATCCACGGTGACAGAATGGGTGGGATTCTTGCCCATCAACTAACACAAAAGTGGTGTGAATGATTTAGTCAAATCTTTCACAACCCCTGTGTATGAGGTGAGTACAGCAATTGCTTTGCCCTTGCACAGGTCTGGCATGAGCATAAAGCACTGCATCTCAAAGGATTGGATTTCTCCATATGCTTTGAGCCCAGCCATTAGGTGGTGCTCCAGCACAGTGCGCTTAATCATTGTAGGTAGGAAGTTGAACATTACAAAAATTTGATTTGATTTAGTCCAATGAGTGCACTTTGTGTTGACTACCCATTGACTGTCTGGGAGGTCCACCACCACCTGCACCTTTGCAGCTTTGTCCACCGCATTTTTGGTTTTAACCCAAGATCCAGTCAACCTCAGGGCATGGAGTGCAGTGCAACGTACACTTCATTCAGGAAATGGGTGTGTACATATCCAAAAAACATCTCAAAAAGTGCCATTTGTTGTATATACAGGAAAACTCGCACCCCATGCTCCACTAATGACAGGGGCTGGGAGTTCATTGTATTTATGAACTGGTTACATCTCACTTTCTAGGATAAAATTTCTGGGGAAATGCTAACCGTCAGTTTTTTATTAATTTTTTGAGGCTGTCAGTGTCGCCAGGGCATTTACAAAACTTTAATGGTGCTGGACCCACTCCTGTGCCCTTAACTTTGCTTGCCCAACTGCTACCCAACATAGGGTGCACACTAATATCCTCAATGAGATTATCAAACTTACCTACACTTGAATCAAATATGTTGCAAAAGTGTTTGCAATAAGAGAGAAAAGTTTTTAGAATCTACATTTGTTGTTCTTGTTCTTTCAGATGAGACCAAGGGCGTACTTCCTATTTGGTCATATCTTCATTATTTCCATTGGGCACCCAGAAAATTACAATATCAAATATATTATGTTATATGTTTAATAAGATATATGCAGATATCAATAAGTGATGGCTGTTCCTCATTAGTGAGCACCAGTCTTTAGGGCAATCTTTTTTGATTTGGCCTGATAAAGTTAATCCTAAGAAAGTCCAATAGTCAATACTTACTTTAGATATAGGACTTTCACAAGTATTATATTTAACTGATTAGGGTGGCCAAGTCTCTCTTAGGTTCTAACAAATAGTGTATCTATCATATATTAATAAAGTGAAGGAACTTATTGAAGTAAAGGTACCAAATGAAATTTATAATAAGAAAGTAAAACTCTATTTGAAAACAGATTAAATTATATATATTATTTCTATTAATATAATTTAAAAATAAGAGAATAACACAATAATTTAAGGGGACTATTTGAATGGAGAATATTCATTAGATATTACATCAGATTCTTGAATGCCTTTGTAGCCCAAATTTTATAGATGGTATTGCACTCTAAATGACTCATTTGGAAAAGACTTTGCATTATTCAAGGTGATTGTTAGGAAAATTCTTGATTTGTACCCTTTTGATGGTACTATTCAATTTGCAGCCTTGTAAGCTATCTGATGGAGGTATCTCTCCTATCTTGATGTTCCATTTTCATGGCTAATATTATTTTATCCTGAAAAAATGAAGTCTTGAGCTGATACCCTGCTGATGATTTTCCAATATCAACTTGGTGACATTGCTAATTAATTTTTACATATAATGGATTAGAGAAGATGTTAAAATCCATAGACTAGACTTAATTATCAAGTGTTTCAGAATAATTGCTTTAATGGTATTCTTTTTCTGGTGCCTGATACCCTGGTATCTAACAGCCATAGGCAACATGAGTCTAAAAGCGATAGTTTGGTGCTGCAGTGATATGAGTACATGAGGGATATAAAGGCAGTGATGAGGTAGTGGAGGGAGATGATGGTTGTATCATGGGGTGTTGTTAGATGCTCTGCACCACTTGGTATGGTAAAATAAATACTTGAGTTATGTTATAGGATGAGAGTATAACATTAACTCACCACATAAAGTTTAAGTTAGGATATGTGAAGGGAGGTTTTGCTGCTGCCCCATACTGGAGCAGCAGGCGGGGCCAAGGACACTGATGAATTGGTCATGCGGCATATAGGAGTTAGATAAGGTTAATTTCAATAAATCGCTTATAAGTGGGATTGAGAGGAATAAAAAAATTTAAGCCCAACGCGGGGGTCGAACCCGCAACCTTGAGATTAAGAGTCTCACGCTCTGCCGATTGAGCTAGCCGGGCTTGTTGATAATATTTTTAGCTCATATCTAAATAATGAACCATACGAACTATCTTACCCTACATCTAAATTCACTAAGAAATATAACAAGTAGCTTTTTCATTTTTAATCAAAAAGTCACATTTTCATAATTTTTCTAATAGATTATTATATTGTCATGGGAGATACATAAGTGTGCCAAATTTCAAAGCTCTAGCTAGTCTGTAAGGTAGTTAACTTGAACTTTCAAATCAACCAATCACCAACTGCTTGGTAAAACCAAAACAAACTTATCAAACAACCAAAACCCAATCTTTTTCTTGCGAAGATCACTTTTAAATTCAACTGTGATTAGCACAAGTCTAGAGAAAACATTCACCTGTCTATGAAATACTGCACCTATAGAGCAGTACCTCATGGCCATACCACTTAGCATAAGTAGGTCTTTTCGCCCATCTGTGCAAAGCACAAAGAAATGGACATCTTGTTTATGCTGAATACAAATTTAATTAAGAAGTATGCCAAGTTGGACGTACTGTATGGACAACTTCCTGCCAAAAAAGGCCTCTGCTCAAATGATAACAGTAAAGGCTTGAATAATAACTGCTCACCAAATAACAAATTGGCAACATGAACGACCAAAAAACTCTCAAACATAACCAAAAACCCAAAAAACCCAGTGACAAGCGCATCAAATGCAACTAACTCCCCAGGATCAGTTTCTACCAAATACCATACAATTGATGATGCCCTTGGGGAGAGTGAAGCAATGCCAAGAACAGCAGCGTTGTGGATATTCCCCACCAAGTCTCAATCAGAAGAGGGGATTGGGATCTTGCAGGGGAAAAAAACTTTTTTGAAAAAAACCAAAAAAATACTGACAAAGTTTTGGTTGGATCAGTGACTGAATTTGATTTGACCAGCAAAAGCCAATGGCCCAGATCACCTGGGCAACAACAAAAAAAGTTTTTGACTGGGATGGAGAAATTTTCTGAAAACGCTCAAATAAATTGCTCAAAAAATATGGTAGAGACCATTACTGACAATGACCAGTTGGGGGAGGACAAATACCAACCATGATCAAACTGGTAAACCAAGCAAACCATTGGGGACAATCCCTGATGAACTATTGGGGACAATACCTGAAAAATTCAAGTTAACAGCGGGAAAAAATTATCCCAGAATTGATCAGTGAGCCAGAGCAAACCATTGGGGATCATCCCTGATGAGGATGAAGGAGGATTGGGAACCAAATTTAAAGGATTGGACGCCTCCAAAAGTTCAAAAAAAGTAAAAGTACAGCCATAAGGGGCCAAAACCCTGACAGCAGTCAAGTCAGCAACTAGGGCCTCAGTAAAGTACACCCCATTCAGAAGGACATGTTAGCGCACTATGACATGTCCTCTCACAAAGTCAGTGATGGGAGGCCCTACAGTTTCCATACTCAATGGCAATGCAATAGGTCTCCAAAAACATTATGCCAGCCATCACAGCCATCTGGAGGGATCACACGTTTTTCATTGGTGCAGCCAAACACTGTCTTGATACCCAAGTATTGCTCAAAATGGCAGTGTTCTTCAAGTCGTTGCAAATCTGAACCAAAGTCACTCTTGAATGGATAAAATTCTATCTTGAGCACAAAGCAATCAAAGCCACAGTTCAAGAATACTTGAAGCCAGTGGATGCAAAGGACTGGATGGCAGCTGGCATTGACCTCCTAAATGCAATGGAATACAATAAGGCCAGTATAGCAGCAGAATTCACCTAAGCCATTGGGAGCTTGGGACTTACCCCAATGGAATTATTTGATTATGTGAAATGGTTCCTGAATTTTTGACCATCCTCAAATGGGCCCAACATACCATCCCAGTCAACACTGCACCAGAATGGTATAATACCATGTTCTTACCAGAGGAGGTGCTGCCATGGATTGTAGCTGGTTTCAAAGCCACTGAGGCCTTACACTGGTCATATACCCATATCCCACTGGCCACCACATCCAACCTGATAAAGGCGGGATAGATGAAGGAGAAGATGGTATAGTGGGAGCCCTTCCAGAATTGGTTGCTGGAAGAGGCCATCAACTGGGCCGCCAATGGATTCACCACATTGGAAATGAAATACTGGTTCTGAGTGGGGCCCAGTATTCATCAAGTTTGTGAATGGGCAGATATGGGAGTTACAAAGCTGATCCAAGAAACCCTCTGAGGCTGGCCTTTCCCTATTGATTAATGAAACTCTGGCACAATGTCGCCACACTATCTGAAGCTGCAGACTGGGATGCAGTGGGGTGCACACCGTGTCAGCCCAACCATGGATGGAACATGAGATCTCATCACAGGTGGCAACAACAATGAAAGGGTCACAACCCCAAACCTGGGCTGAGAATGGCTCAAAGTGGGAATCCAAATCAAAAGCAGATGTTACTGTAAGCAATCCTTCCCAGAACCGTTGGTAGCTGCCCTATACGCCACCAAATTATTCTCCCCATCTGAAGCCTTTCAGTGGTGTGAAGCAGAAGTTCCAGATGCCATGGTACAATTTTTCATGTATGTCAGTGGAACAGTGGTATGGTAAGGGACTGGTGCTAGCATAGTTTGATTACGCTAGAGGCCCTCAAGATGTACCTGCACCCAACGTGAAGGCCAGAATCCGCCCCCCGATGTTACTGACTGGGATTTTTGCCAACGGATGCCATTGAGTGGCAAAAACTTGAGATCAGAGCACAAATGGCGAGGAGCATTAATTGCTGAGGAATCAGCATACGCCATATTGAGGTGTCCCTCAATTGGGGATTTAACATAAATGAACTGGTAAGCTGGATAATGAAGGGGAAGACCCCAACCCAATGTACCCAAGACTAGCCCAAAATCCAAGTCATACAGTGCAGTGGCAGCCCATACTGACAATAACACATGAAACAGGGTGGGAAACCATATTGAATACATCTGCCAACCGATCAGCAGAGGCTCCACAGACCTCCAGGCGCCCAAATCATATTTAAAAGATGCAATCCAAATCCACTTACATCTGGTTTAGGAGGAGGAGTGGTCTGACCTGATAATGTCGATCTATTAGGAGCTCAATGAGGTACTAGCAGAAGGGGATTTTGACCTCCACTGGGCACCTGAACAGGACTATATTGACATTGTGATCCCATGAAAATTAGATAAAAAAACTCCTTGAAATAGGCATCAAGTATAAGGGACTATATTTACAAATGGAAACGACTAAGTATGCTAACCAAACTGCACAATGGATGACATTCCAAAATCTTCTAACTAATTGAGAGAGGGAATGGATGCATGAAGTGATCCAGACTGGACTATCATACTATAGGGAAGTACGAGAATTTTGGCAAGCTGGTGGCAATTATATCACAAAGTGCCTTGGCCCTCATACTGTTAAATCGCTCTATGCACTGGCACCATGGATGAAGCCAAGTAATATCGCCTTACCTTGATTCATCAACCTGTCCATCTTAAGCAGAGTCATATACATTGAGCAAGAGGACGTGAAATAAGTGTGCCAGTTCTTCTACCAGACTGGCCAGACAATGGCCCAATGCCACCATTGAAAAGGGAAGACCCCTCGCAGGTATGAATATAACCCCATGGCAGGGTCACAAAGGTTGGGACCAAAACCTTCCTTTGACCAAAGACCAAAGAATGGATTCTGCATGACCTAACAGAGGTTGCGGACATGAAGCACCAACAACAGGAGTTGGACCTCACCCATAGGGAAGCATGGGAGTGAGAAGTGGTCAAGCAACCTAAAGCAGATGATGAGCTTTTCATTAACCAAAACCCTGAATCATAAAAAATGGATGAAGGAATGATCCCCAAACCAATTGCGCCATGTCCATCCCAATAGAAATGGACAATCTGCAAAGAAGAACAATGGCATAAGGTGAACCCAAAAAAATCCCCCAAGAAGGGACAGTCAGAATAAGATGCCAATGCATCAAATTCAAAGCCTGATAAGTCAAAAGCAAACAAGAAGTCAACTCATCAATCATTGGCAAATAACCCCAAGAAAACTAACAATCAAACAACCAACTTGATGAAATCAACAAAGGCGGCCAATCAAAAACTGACAAAAAAGTCCAGTTCCACTGAAAAATCTAACAAAGAGGTGAAATCTGATGGACATATGAGGGGGAATCTGCTGCACTGCCAATAGGGACCAAGGCGCACCTGGAGCTGGTAATAAAACCATACCTGTTACTCATTGATAGGGAGATAAGGATGGTGACTGAAACCTAGTGCACAAAATTCCCAGTAATAAAATCCCAGTTCCAACCAACCCTGAAAGCCAAACAATACCACCCGCCCACCCTCAGTGACACCATCTGCCAATAAGCAAACCTCAGTCTACAAATTCATACACAACCCAGAAAATAATAATCCTCATACCTGTGGGTCAGGCAGCCAGAAATGAAGATTGTATCTACAAATGCTCAGGGGATGGCAAGCATACAAATGAGAAGGTGGAAGACTCACCACTTTAAAACAAATAATGATATAGACCTAATTTTAATAGAAACACAAGCAGGTAGCCAAGAGGAAATGATGCCAAGATTGAACTGCAACATAATGAACCACCTGTGGTCCTGTCAAATAGGGTATCAAGCTTTCTGGATGGATCATGTGGCAATTTTAACACTGAATAAGAAGATAGATATGGTATGTGTGGAGGAAACTCACATCAGAAGGATCTTAATAGCAACTGCTACAAATAGGGAAACTATCAAAGCCTTCAGATTGTGGCTGTCTACACTCTGCAAAGCCCCATAAAAACCAAATATTTTGGAATTAATTACTGGAAGTACCAACTGAAGCAACAATGGTCATAGAAGGAGACCTGAACTTTTGGATGAATGCAAGTCAGGATATGTTCCTGACAAGAAAAAGTCATAACCAAAAGGCCAATGAGATGCTAGAATACCTAATCAAATCAGGAATGTGACTCACAATTGACAAGGAGGACAATGACCCAGTTAACCTAATGCAGTGATCATATGACTCCGCTGGAATCCCACAGGCTGGTTCACGCCTGGATTATATACTGGTGCCATCCAATCTCAAGCTGTTGACGTCCAACAGCAAAGTCAGTATAAATGCCAAAAGTGCCCACATGATTGTTCACATGGATATCAATCTGGATGAACCTCTGAGGAACTGAGAATGGCAGTTGGCACCAGCCACTATGAGGGACAGGGAATGGTACCAAACAATTGAAGCTGGACTGGATCAACTGGTTGCATATATGGATCATCAAATGGAGATAGACCCTCTGGAACAATGGGTCCAGATCAAAGAGAAAATTAATCATGATAGCTTGAATTTTAAAAAAGTGACTTCCTACAAGCAGACTGCCACTATGAAACAGCTGAAAGATATACTGGAGAGGTTGAAACTCACCCAGCGGGACAGCAAAGAATGGTGGAGCGAGTATCAAACAATGCACAAATGTTATTGAGCCTTAATGGCAAAACAGGATTCAGAATAACAGATCAATGCTACCTACTGATATCAGAGCTCAGTGGGGACTATGACCAAAGAGGGCCTGGCACACCTCAAGAAAATCCAAACCAAGGCTAGGATATGGGAAGTAGAGATGGAGGAAGTGAAAGTATCAATGGGCCCAGAAATGATCAAGCGCAAGGTCAAAAACTTCTATGGTGAGCTATACTACCAACAAGAAATGAGCAAATCAGTGACAGATGCCCTAATTGACCTGGCAAGCTGGAACTTGAGGGCTGTATGCCAGAAGATGGTGCTTTTTTATCCACTAAAATTATATCAATGAAGTCAAGCGGGCACTAAAAGAGTTGCCAAGAATGAAGGCACTGGGCCCCAACAACATGTGCAAGGAAGTGTACAGCGCATTCCTTGACCACATCATTCCAGAGCTCAAATCCCATTTTAACCAATGCTTGAAAAATGGACAGCAAATTCCAGGAGGCCAGGAGACCCAAATTGTACTCTTTTACAAAAAGGGACTCCAACGTCAACTCCAGAACTATCACCCAATCACACTTTCTAACACTGACTATAAGCTGCTCACATGTATCTTATCAAATCAGCTAATGCCAACAGCATCGCGTATGCTGCATAAGGCCCAAAATGGGTTCATCAAAGGCTGAAGCATTTGGGGCAGCATCGGTGCAGTCCAAAACTTGCTCCAGAACATGTGGGAACTGAGTAGGGCTATCTCATGTTCCTCAACATGGAAAAGACCTACAATCAGATAGCGTGATACTTCCTACATGAGGCGCTAAAGGTGGTTGGCATCCCCAAATCTTTTTAGATCATGAATATCAACTTTATACTTGGGCCTGGTCACCAAGGTGATTGTCACAGATGGCATAACCAATGATATTCTGGTTGGGCTGGGTCTCTGACAAGGCAATCCCATGTTGCTGATTTTGTTTAACTTTGCAGCTAACATTTTATTAGCTGCAGCAGATGTGAAACTCTGGGGCCTAGTCCACCCTAACCAAATGCCACTAAAAATGCTGGCCTTTTATGACAACATGGTATTAGGTATTAATTCACTGACCAACCTTCAGAGTGCCAAGGAGCTACTAGACCTATACCAGTTAGCATCTTATGTGAAGGTCAACTTGGCAAAAACCTCAGTAATGAGGACTGGCATCCCAAATCTCAGCCTGCTGACTGACAAAACACTGTTCATGAATTCTCAGATAATTCAATACCTTGGGATACTCTTTAATGACAAAGGACCAGTTGTACTGGAAACTGAGCAAGAGGTGCTATAAATCCTGTTGGTCTAAATGGCAAGCTGGAAAAATGCATGACTATGCCTCAAGGAGAAAGTGTTGGCTGTCAATGTATTCATCTTCTAAAATTTATGGTATGTCACCCACATGCTGCCAATGAGCCCAAACCTAGAGAAAAAGATCAGGACAATGCTCCACACCTTCTTATGGTTCAAGGCAAAAGTGGCACTAATAGCCCTAAAGACCCATCTAGTACTAAAAAAATAGCCCTAAAGACCTTGTCCAAACTGATAAATGAAGGTGGCATGGCCTTATGAATTTTCAAATCCCACGCTTGGCAGATCTGGTTGAAGTTGTTCCTTAGGTTAATGCAGATGCACATGCGCTGCCTGACCCTAGCTTGGAGCATGAACTGGGATAGAGTTTAGGGTCTTTCAGTTGCTGTTCTCATACTACTTACTACACAAATGGATGGTGAAACACCCACTAATGTCTTTCTGAAAAGGCACCCCATACTACTGGCAACTGTGCAATTGGGCAGTGTGCTTGGGTGGGTGGTCATTTGAATTAATGGATCGGGATGCTGACCAAATCTATAGGGATGTTGAGGCCCATAATTATACAATAATTTCTGCAATGAACTGGGAGGAGGGCAATTGAATCACCCACAAATGTGCCACCAAGACATTAAAAATTTGCTACAAAGTGACCACAATCAAATATAGGGATCTGCTCTTAAAACCTGGATACAACACACCCACTTGACCACAAATTCTGAATGACTGGGCAGACAAAGGCCACAATACTAACTACCAAATGAAGGAGTTAATTTTGGGCCTCAACTCCCAACTAGTGATGGCAAAGCAACAGTCAGTAACCTGGAAGATCCTACACCATGCAATTAGATCTGATAAGCATAGTGGACTGGACTACCTGCATAAGGAGCGCCCTGTATGTGACAAACTGAAAAGATATTGTCCACCAATACTTTGAATGTTCATGTTCAAAAAATATTGGTTTATAATGCAATACATTCTCTTGGGCAAACAATTGCTGATAGAAGTGCATCCGTTGCAGGACCTTTTCTTCACAAAAACTCTGAGAACATTCATGATTCAACTATGAGCTTTCATCTACCATTATTGTGTATGGGTGATACACTTGGCTCTCATGGCTAAGAGTTTGGCCAATGAGCACCCCATCATAAGAGTTTAGTACTGAAGACCATTTAGATTATCTCCAATTAGCTCCCACAGATCTCAAAATTCTCACGCTTAATCCCCAGATGCTATATAGCCACATGTTTGGCTTTTTCCACCAGATTGCTTGTCATACATGATGAATTAATAAATTGACTAAAGATCAAATGGCCTGTAAGCCTGCCAATGCTAGAACTGTGTCTAGCAATGGCAATCATCGACCAGAAATAGTCAGAGGTGCTAGGAATCTAGAAGCCCAAATTCCTGGTCCTTTATCCTCAGCCAAATCAACTGTATCCTGCCCTCCCCTCTTACTTTTTTATTTAATTTAATTTTAAATAAAGTATGGAGTTTATAAAAAACAACCAAAACCTACCAACAACTTACCAAACCCAATTAACCTATCAAATCAACCAATAACTAACTGCTTACTAAAATTATCAGGCTTATTAATCAACTTAAATCCACCAACCATTTGACAAAACCATTGAAACTATTAAAATAACCAAATATCAAACTGCTCACCAGTAACAATATACCAGCTACCATCAAAACATATAGGAATTTCACTTGCTACATATAAAATTACTATAAAAATTATATTTCAATAAATTATTATATTGTCATCAGAGATACATAAATGTGCTAAGTTCCAAAGCTTTAGCTAGCCTGGAAGGTAAACTTAAAACTTTTGATCTGCCAAATATCAAACTGCTCAGCTATAACTATATACTGAAAACCATCAAAATATATATGATTTTCATTTGATACATATAAAACCTTTAATTTTGAACACAAAAAGTAAAA
>JAKSZP010011059.1:0-59774 GCA_022478985.1 Massospora cicadina
GACAAAGGAGTTAATTTGGGCCTGAACACCCGCTTGGTTACAGCCAAACAGCAGTCAGTAACATGGCGGATCCTTAATTGGGCATTCAAATTGGGCAAGCACAGCGGGCCAGATTACCAGCACAAAGAATGTCCCATATGTGCTGAACTGGAAGCAGACATAGCACATTGCTATTATGAATGTGCCATGTTCAAAAAATACTAGTCCACGATGTGATACATCCTATCAGGCAATCATTTGCCTCCAGGTATACATCCATCATGGGACCTGTTCTTTACAAAAACCCTGAGAATGGCTCCAATCCAACTATGAGCCTTCATTTATCATTATTATGTATGGGTAATTCACTGTGCACTCATCGCCAAGGTTATGAGCAATGAGCACCCCCATCACAGAGGTTTGGTATTGAAGACCATTCAGATTATCTCCGATCAGCTCTGCTGGATCTCAAAATTCTCGCGCATAATCCCTGGGTGTTATAAGGCCATGCGTTTGGCTTTCCCCGCCAGATTGCTCATTGCATGCAATGAAGCTAATAATCATCTGAGAATAGTATGGCCTGTAAGCCCACCGCTGCTAGAACTGTGGCTAGTGATGGTGATCACCAATCAGCAATGGTCGGAGGTGCTAGAACTCTAGTGGCCCAAATCCCCAGTCTTTTTTACCCTTGGCTGAATCGCCTGTATTCCACCCTCCCCTCTTACTTTCCCTTAAATTTATTTAATAAAGTATGGAGTTTTTTTTAAAAAGGTTGGTTAACCAAGCAGGTGAAACTGCTTCCACCCCTAGTGCAGGTTTTGAGTTCAAAACCTGTACTGGCTAGAAAACATTCTTGGTGTGGTATATTTGTCCCAAGGTCAACCCACCTCAAATAATTTTTTACATTACTGGTTCCAGAGTTTCTTATGGCCCAAAGGATATGAATTCACAAGTGCTTAATTAAATGAGCTGTTAAAATTATAAGACATAGTAGAAAAATTCTCTTTAACATAAGTGTGTTTACTTATTTTATATGATTACCTTAATAAGTTTATAAAAATAGTAATATGGTTCTCAACATCAATGAATCCCCCCCTTGGGTTGGGACCATCTAGTACTAAAAAAAGTAATATGGTTCTCATCTCAAATTTTTACATTATAATTGGTTAGATGAGAATATTGATTTAGTAGATTATATCTTGGATCATCAAAAAATGAGGACACTATTGTCATAGTGCTCTGAAGATTAGATAATCATATTAATATACCTTATATTTTATTCCCACATTGGAAAAAATTAAGAGTTAATTTTATATATAGTGGTCTATTATCGCTAAAAATATAGTACTATTCTATTGATGAAAAGTTTACAATAATTTTATTTCATCACAAATTAATATGATTTCTATTAGTAGGTTGCCCAATTGACTTATCTTTAGTAGAAACACAAAATACGTATCTTGTTATTAATTATTTGATAATTTATAAACTAAACCACTTATATAAGCTTTAGATTTTTACCATTTTAATAAACATATCCTAGAATCCAAGTTGAAAAAAAATATAAACTTATAGTTTTTATAACCCAAATTTTTTTAAATTAAAGTAGTGATCATAAGCTTAAGGCTTTTCACTTTTTAGGAAAAAGTTAAGTGTTGGAGTAACATAATATATGTATTTTTTTGAATATAAAATAATTTTTCAACTCATTCATGTACATAAGCATACTTGTGTTTAATTATGTTAGTAAAATGACTTTATAAAAACTATCTAGTATAAGATGTTAGATAAAGTTAGATTCTGGTTTATTGGTATCACATGTATTGATAATATTCTCTTTACCAAGTATATGAAATCATCCAATTATTTTAATATTTTAAAGCATCTACCACTAGTGAGATTTATCAGTTTTTTATACTATTAATGATAAAATGCAAATGCTTGCTTAACACTTAACAAGACATATAACTTTTAAACAGTTTTAAGTTATATTACAAAACAAGTGTCATGGACACATGTCATAATTGAGGGAACCAACTGTAAAGACAAGGCTGGATGTCAGGAGGCTAAACAGGTCAAGCTGCAAGACACCTTGACTCAAAACATACCTTGGACCAACGCTGGGTGCAGGTGAGATACGCCCAGGTTGGTCTAAGGAATGTACATAATGCTTGGCCCTACAATACAGCAAAGGCATTAAAACGCACCAGTCATTTTATTAATGATGATTTTCAATTTGGTTGCTGAGAAAATGAGGTTTCAAAACCTGTTCACTTTTCAATATTGTCAGATAATGACAGATTTACCTGCAATCTTAGCTCAAGTTCAGTCAATCTTGAGTTACAGGACCCTGGCTGATGGTAGCGTGCACCTATTGGTTCACTTAGGCTTAGCACCACTTCCACCAATTGACAACTCCTCCCAGTGGTTAATTATATTTCTTCAAGACCAACTTTCTTTGTTGGTTGAATCCTTGATAAATATTTACCAATAGTTTAGTTTTCTATGTACATTTATTTAGCCAGTTTGATAGCCTCCAAGAGGTCCAAATTAACCCAATGTTTGCTATCCTTGCATGGACCATTCTATGCAATGTCCTTGTAGGCGGTGATGTTTACCCTTAACTCAGTGGAGTGTTCCTTAGCAGTGAGTTAGGCCTTGCCACCACCTCTATTGGGACTAGGCATTACAGATATGCTCTTTAAATTAGTTGACTAAACTAATTTTTGTTCTCACCAAGACTTATTAATGCAGAAGGTTTGCTTAGCGGTAATCAGGCGCTTTAGCTGTGAACCATGGTTGGGACGCTCTTGTCCCTAGTGTTATCACTCTGATCAATGGTGTGCCATCTTGATATTTCTCTTTTTGCTGCTTTCAATGTGACTTCCATCATTTTGGTGAGTACATGGTGGTTATGGACAGTTGAGGCCCAGTCACTGGGCTTCCAAGTTTCCCACCACCTCTTCTCATTATATAAAACTCAGCCCTGACTCCACTCCTTCAGGAGTTAAGTGGCTGCGTTGTCTTTTTCCGTGGGCACCTGCCTGGGTATTTAAACCTATAAAATTGTGTTGTGGGTGTTTGTGTAAGTCTAGAGACCCAATCTCTTGGGCTAGATCGGGAAAAGGTCCCTTTTAGAAAGAAGAAGGGACCTAATGCTCCTGTGGAGCCCTTGGCTCAACTGGGGGACTTGGGTCATGTAGTGGATGAACGTTGGGTCGCTGCATTGGCACCAAAAAACCCCACCACAGTACCCCATTTGGCTGCTTCTGCTCTGATTGAAAGGATAAAATAGGTCTATAATGAAGTTTACAGGCCAGAAGCCTTCAACAGCAGCTTCTCCTCCCCTTGAGTCCCACTCCGCTTCCTTTACATCCTTGGGTAAGAAGAAAATGTGCCTCAAAACTAAGGAAATGGCTCCCAAATCAGAAAACCCAGTCCAGGACATGGAATCTGAAATTCTGAGTCTGGGAAAGCCAATCTGAGTCAGAAATTCACTTTTGGGAAATTTTGAAAAAACTTTTAGAATTTATCAAAATTGACCCTGGCAAAACCCAATTTGGCCACCCTCTCAATCCAAGTTAATCTGACTATGTTTGGATCAGTGAGGTTCCCTCCCTGGCAGATCCAACAATTACGTTGCCAGAGCTTTTACAACCTTTGTTTAAGCTGGATGACAAAGCCCTGAACCCAGGCTGAGTACCCATGAGTACATCAGCTATTGCTGCCCAGAAAAAATGTATCCACGGCCCCCTTTCCCCCACTTCACATATATAAGGCAACTGCCTCTGTAAGGAGCAGTTGTTAGTCCATTTTCGCCTTTTAAATTTTAATTAAAACTACTCCCTCCAAAACATATTCCACAAGCTCCGTCGCTTTCTTCACAATTTTTTTACTTAACCCAGAAAAGTATGCGGCGCTCTGCGTCCTAGGGATGTTGGTCGTCAAATGGGCCTTCCAAGCCATCAATCCAGTGGCCCATTAAATGTTGATTGTGATCCAGGAATTCACCGCAAGCCTACAATGTCAATCTGCTGCTTCAGAAGAGTTCTCAGATCTGATGAACTCCTTACAAAAACCTGTTTACCATCCAGCATATGGTGGATTAGCTTTGGTTCTGCCTCCCACTTTGTGAAATAATCAGAGAATACAACCTAATCCACCTCACCAATCTGTTAGTGGTTCAGCGCAATTTGGGTGGAGTGAAGCTGTCTCTGCTAATTACAATTACCCATTTGGAGGTGAGGGCTCGCCATTCACACAACTGCAATATGGAATCCAGGCACTGAGCCATCTGGGCCATTCCGCCAAGAACCAATCCGGCACAAATCATTTAAAAAACTGATTTACCACGCTGGTGATGTACCTGACCTTTCTATACGACCCAAACCTCTCAATGGACACAAGATGAGGCCCAAGGCTTCCCAATGGTTGGAGCGATTTGATTCAATTTGATTTGTGAGGCTGATCATCATATTGAAAACTTTGAAAATTTCTATGATTTTCAAAATTTTTACTATGATGAATCAGTCCAAAATGGTTGGTAAAATGAAGCCAAAGGTCAACAACTGCAAAATCAGGAGATTGGCCGTCCTCCTTGCCTCTCCCATCCTTGGGGGATGCCCCAGAAAGACCTGCGGTTGCCCCATTGCAGCCATTTGGTTTGTTATGGGGCCTTTGGTATGTTTATTATCTTCTATTTCCCTTACCATAATAATAGAGGATCCCTCCTACAACTGCTCATAACTTCTATGCCCTTGGCATTCTGGGCTTTCCACTGGGTTGTTACACACCCAGATTGGAAGCCTAGTCTTACTTTAATCAGCAGATTCCATGACAGTTTGGGAGTCTAGAGAGTTTGAAGCAACCCTTCAGGGCAGGGCAACCTTGTGCTACAACTTCTGAGCTTTACCATGGGCTTTTTGTGCACCATGGTGTTGGACGTTTTTTATGACCTTAGTTCTATGAATATTCTTGTGTCTCAGGCTCACATGTTTCCATCATTTCCCAAACGTCAATTTTTGTGCCATTTTGGAAGCCCATGCAATGGATACTTGAGTGAGTCAAGCTTCCCACGCTGGATTTTATCATTTGATTGAAGCTTTTTGGGACAATTTACCCGCCCTAACCCATAAGAGATCAGGTAATTTGTCCATCATTGTTTCACCTGGGGAAGCTTCTATAAATACCTTCCTCAAAAACTCGCATGTGATCCAGGAAAAGGAGGAATCTTATCCTTCCATTCCTTCATTTTTGGCCAAATTTGAAGGCAAGCTGGGGTCCAGCCCAAAGTTAATTTAGATGTTTCAGTATATTCAAATGCAATGATGTCATCCGCTGCTGCCCCTATAAATATGGCGCCCATGACAAATGATTTTTCATAGAACAGGGAAGAGCTTCTCACCAATCCCCTCCCCATTTTGGTGGAATTTGAGGGTCCAAGTGAGTCTATCCCCAAAATTTATAAAAGCGATTTAACTATAATGATTTTTCTCTGCAACGCGTTTGGATGGTTTAGGCGGTGTCATAGATGAAGAACTGGTGGTGATGGCCTTGGATAATGATGTATAACTGGCCACCAAATCTGGTAGGGCTCCATTAATGCACAAAAACGCATTTTATAACGAAAATATATACAAATAAATGAGCTGTTCATCAGCTCTTGTGGCTTTGAGGCAGTTCCATTTCTGTGTACCAGATTGTCCCAGAAAACCTGCGTTTGACCCCTATCATGATCCGTCAGACACAGGAGGTGGAGAAAAGTTTATACTATAATATAGAAATGTTTATGCAACTTCTGAAGATATTATGGGATATGTGTCCTTAGTAGTAAAAGGGGCCAATCATCCCTCTCCATTTTTTGATATAAACCTATCCTTAAGGCATGCTTATGCCTGATAAAGAATGTATAGGTGAGGTGTTGGCATTATCTTCTTTAAATAAAGACCATTCTGGATATTTTTTCGTTGACTACTACCCTTTCATCCCTTTTAGGGAAAGTTAGCACAACTATTTTGGTGGATACAGGAGCCTCTGAGAATTTTATTGACCAAGACCTGGCTGACTACCATGAGATGAATTACTTGCCAGGTGGATGGTTAGGGGAGGGGCCTTTCAATGTATATACACGCTGAAGGTTCTGGGGTTAGTGTATTATTGAGTTGGCATATATCATTTGGCTGACCGCTTCCAAGCCATCAAAAACCTTCCATACCCTATTATTTTGGTGTAGAGCGGTGGCAAAAGTTTGACATTTGAACCAACTTGACAGACAAAACCTTGTCCTTAACTTTAAAAAATGGCCATGATTTGTTATCCTCATATATGAAGCGAACTCTCTGGGAAATTTTCCTCAATAGTCCAAGGTCAACACACTCAGTCTTGCTCCGTTGCTGAAGTTCTCTTTGGAGATACCCTTACCGCCCTGTCAGGAGGTGCTGGAATCTTCGCTTGATGCAGCTTCAGCCAATGTACTACCAGCTATTCAGAGTTTAATTGCAAATTAAAACTCACCATTTTTCTGATGTGTATATCTTCTACCATTTGCCCATTGACTGTGTAGGAGGAAGCAGCGTTAGATGTGTGGGTCAAGGAGCAGTTAGCCAAAGGTGCGATATTTCAGCATATCTATCCAGTATGCTACCCACTTCTTTTTGTGGATAAAGTTGATCGTACTCTACGCCCATTCATAAATTATGGGAACCTAAACAATGTCACTGTACTAGACTTGCATCACAACCTGTTTGACTCCAAGATTGCTCTATGTCAAGAAAGCCAGAGTTTTCTCCAAACTGGATTGCTTAAATGCATTCAGTCAGATCTGGATCAAGAAGGGCCAAGAGTGGCTCACCACGTTCCAAACCAGAAAATGAATTTTCCAGTTTTAGGTTATGCCCTTTGGGCTTAAAAGTGCACCTAGTATCTTTCAACGTCATATAGATATGGTCTTAGGGGATCTGCTTGGTGTGTGCGCGGTGGCCTACATAGATGATATTCTGGGGTTTTCCCCTGATAAAAAATCTCATGCAGTACTTCTGTGGCAAGTGAAGGAGAATTTAAGGGCAGCCAATCTTGCGCTAAAAAAAGTAAGTGTGAATTCTTCAAGCTTAGGTCACCTTCCAGGGCAACGTTATGTTTGACCAAGGACACATGATAACTCCAGACAAAGAGAAGGTGATTTGAGAATGTCCCACCTCAACTTCGATCAAGGAATTGAGGAGCATTTTAGGGAAGTGTACATTCCTTAAAAAATTGCATCAAATCTTTCTGAGATGGCAGCGCTCTTTTATAAGGTAAGTGGGGAAAGGTGCTCTAGTGGTTCACAATTCTGCAGAAAGACTACCAAGAGGTAAATTGCACCCTGTTGTCCACATCCATCCTTCGCCATATAGAATCAAAAAAGGGGTACATTTTGGCTCCTAATGTCTTAAACTTCGCCATAGTGGCTGTCTTATTACATGTAAAGCAGAGATTTAATATAGCATCTGGGGGAATATTTTTTTAGATGTCTCTGCCTGAGTTGAACTACGCCATTTATAACTAAATATTGGCAGTGGTTGAGGCGCTGAATTATTGGCGTTGTCATTTGCATGGCTCATACCAACCCTTTCAGATATGTACAGATTACTGTGCCTTGTTTTACTATCACGCACCTCATGTTGTGACCCCATGGCAAACCCGCTGGCATGATATTATGGCCCAATTTGTGTTTTCTTTTGAGTTTACAAAGGGCCAGAAGAATGTCTTAGCAGATGCTTTAAGCCGAAACTCTGCGTTGGCTCCAGATCTGAAGGAGGTAGAGGTACATAACAACCACTTGATTATTCAGCCAGGTAAGATTGTGTCCCAACATCTCACCCCATGACCCACAGGTCAGCGCTTGCTCCTATGGAAAATGTGAAGGAATATGGTATGTTCAGAAAGGGATTCCTTTTGCAGCCTTTTTCATCTGAGTATACCATGGTCCTCACCAAGAGAAACTTGAACTAGGAGGACATTACCAGGGGCTACCACATTAAGGATGAGATGTGTGGTTTCAGGGACGCCTCTGGGTTCCCGCCAAACCCCTTCACCTGAAAAATTATCTGGGTTCATTATTATGGAATCACAATTGGACGCCTGGGAAAGGATAGACTCTGGAGCTGATCTACCACACATATAATTGGCAGGTATTAGCTGCATAAGTTGCCAGGCATTGTAAGGAGTGCCTGGTCTGCAATCAAATAAAGCTGAATCTTTAGCCCCTTTCAGGTTGTTGGTACCAGTTCAAAAGGCTGAAGGGCCTTGGACTTACTTATCAATGGATTTTATTGTGGAATTGCCTGTATCTGATGATACGATGCCATCTTAGTAGTGGTGGATCATTTTATGAAGTTTGCTCACTTTATCCCTTGCAGAACCACATCAACCGCAGCTGAGATAGACAAGATCTTTGTATAAAATGTTTTTGCCTTTCATGGGTTCCCCAAGAAATAATTAGTGATTGTGGGCCCCAGTTTACATCAGTCTTATGGGAATGTTTGTGCAAGACTCCCTAGATTTGTCCGCTATTTTACTGTCTATCACCCCCAATCAGTTGGGCAGAATGAACGAATGAACTAGTTTTTGGAACAGTTCCTGCGATGTAACACTGCAACAGATCATTTGAATTAGGTTCCCCATCTCCCCATGGCTCAATTTAGTTATATCAACGCCCAACATGCATAAATTGGTTGTTCCCCATTCATCGCCAACTATGGCTTCAATCCCATCTTTAACATAAAGCTCAGTTGTGGATTCAAGGTGGAAGCAGTGATGGGCTTTGCAAAAACTATCAAGAAAGTACACCAAGGGTTGAACACCAATTTGGATGCAGCCATGCAAGCTTACAAGGAGAACACTGATGGTAAGAGACAAGTTGGTCCTGAGTAAAAGGAATAAGATCGCATGATGCTGGATGCTAGAAACATCTCAATCAAGCAACCATGCAAAAAAAACTGGGAACAAAGAGGATTGGGCCATACCGCATTGTCAGAAAGGTGGGCCACTCCTCATACCAGTTGTATCTCCCTCCCTCATTCCAGATCTTTGCAGTCTTCAATGAAAGTAAGCTTACGTTGTTTGAGGGCCCCCCAGCAGAGACTCCAGAGGCTTATCTCATTGATGGGGCGTCATAGTGGAAAAGTGGAGAAATTGTAGCTTACCTTTGTGTAAGAAGAAGACTTGAGTATCTTGTATCCTGGAAGAGATTTATTGCAGTGCAGAACAGTTGGTTACCAGCCCATGACTGCGCCCATGCCCAAATTATTATTGAGGTTTTCCACAAGCGTTTCTATGAGGCTGCAGGATCCAAGTCAAAGCAAGCCATCACCACCATGAAGTTGGCCCCGGCCCACAAGATATTTTCCTTTGCAAAAGCCCCTGGAGGGGGAATAGCCCCCAAAATAATGAGAGGGTAATACCATGGCTACATGACATAATTGAGGTAAACAACTATAAAGACAAGGCTGGACGTCAGGAGTCTAAAAAGATCAAGCCGCAAGACCTCCTTGACTTAAAACATACCTTGGATCAACGCTGGGTGCAGGAGAAATATGCCAAGGTTGGTCTAGGGGATGTGCATAATGCTTGGCCCTGCATTACAGAAAGCTCATTAAAACGCACCAGTCATCTTGTTAATATTGACGGTTCAATTTGGTTGCTTGGAGAACGGGGTTTCAAAACTCATATAATTTCAATATTGCCAAATTAAGACTACTTTCCCTGCAATTAATAACTTGAGCTTGGTCAATCTCAAGCTACAGTACACTGGCAATGTTAGGGTGCGCCTATTGCTCACTAGGCTTAGCACCATTTCCCCTCAATTGAATACTCGCCTCCCATTGTTTAAAGTATGTTTACAAGATCAGCTTTCCTCGTTGGTTGACTTTCTAATAACAATCCTCCCCATTAGCTTTCCCTTTTCTGAATATGGTTCCTTGAGCAAACCTGAGCATAGACCTCCTCAAGGAAGTCTCTAACAACGTTAGTCAATTTATTTTGCCAAAATTATCTACCATATTTGGTGCACTGCTGGGCCGCCCTGGCCCCTCCATATTGAGGCACTTAAGATTCAGAGCACAGATCTCCACTTGGTTATGGACTCCCCTTTGGGACCCAACCAAATTTTGTTGTTTATTGGCTATCTAATCATATGTACCGCGGTATACATCCTTGCCCTAAGTCCCTTTTGCTCCAGCACCCTCCGCTGTGTCCTGTTTCCATCTTGCTAATGACTAGTTTTCTGGCGGTGTGGCTATGAATCCCACATCACCTTACTGGGAACAAGAGGACTACAGACACTCACTTGATATTATGGTTCTAATTCCAAAGCTTCTTATGCTTATCTACAGATGGGCGGTCTATTTTGGGTAATTTGTTGCCAATGTGACACTAGCAACATTCTTAGGTAATGGGACCTTTTATCCATTAACAACAGGTCGCGTTGCCTAAAAGGTTAACCCACAAGATGCTATCAATAAGAGCGTTGCTAAAGCCAGAAACTACAATAAACTCTTAATTGATCATCAATAAAACTAGTTGAATCATACAAAATTAAATGATTATTAATGTAAAAATAATAATTAAAAACTTGTTTATTGTCAGGGATCCTCCCTGACAAAACACTAGTAATACTGCGGAATCAAATACCAGTGTATTAGTTAATATCTGTTTATTAATTTTACCAAGCAATAGTTTTTATATGAAATGATACCTCCCACATTCAGTAAAGGTAAATTGCCCTAGCGGATAAAGTATGTAGTTTTATAATCTTATTGGGCTGGATGATATGGTTATACTAAAATTTAACACCATCTCATCCAACAAAGCATTGATTGAGACTCTGTAATCTAGGGGGACTCCATTTAAGCTAAACTTGCATCCATGAGCAATTTTTTCAATTTTGGTCTTATAAAATTAGGATGCTGTCAGAATGTCTCATTTACAGGAGTCGTTAGGATCATCAGGAGTTGGTATCAAAAAACTGTATTACCCTTGGGGTCCGCAGGGATCTCTGG
Source organism: Massospora cicadina (assembly GCA_022478985.1). Lineage (NCBI taxonomy): Eukaryota > Fungi > Entomophthoromycota > Entomophthoromycetes > Entomophthorales > Entomophthoraceae > Massospora > Massospora cicadina. The sequence continues at coordinate 11,016 of JAKSZP010011059.1, forward strand.
GCCCTTCTGTACCTCCTTGGGCCTTCCAGCCCCTATGGTCCACTTGGTCCCTCAGGCCCTTTAATCTTAGGGTAGCTATCATGGGAGACTAACTCCTGGTAGTGTTTCCAGAGCAATTTCATGAGGTCCTAATTCTATTAGAGGCGTTGGCTCCAGGTGGACTCAAATGTTGTACATTATCTCAAAACTGATCCTCAAGGTAATCTGAGACTCCACTATCTAACATAGCAAGTTAATTACAAGCTTCATTAAGCAGTCAGAGATTAACTATATTGACTTCCCAGTTGTCATGAAAAAAGAAGAAAGAAGAACTATTAAAATTGGCATTATTTGAGTGCTGGGTTTGTGTAATCTTAATTTCCAGGCTACTTCAAAGTGATGTAGACCAACTAATTGTATGATGTGATGTATAGCTGGATGGGAGAAGAATCAAAGATAGCGTTTGATTCTTAAAGCCAGTTCTCCAGAGGGTAGTAGAGCCAAGTTATATGAATCTCGCATTGTGGAAGGCACAGAGGAGGCTTAGGAACAACTAGATTGGCCTCCCACAGAATTGATGCCTTTTAATAATTGCTAAATAATTTTTTTGATGCTATCATATTATTATTGATACTAATCTTGATCAGCGGAGGGTAGAGTGAATTAAAAGGTGGCCTGAAATTCTAAGCTTTCAGATGTAAAGAAGTTTCTGTATACTTGAATGTGCTTATATAATGAGTTATGATACTTGGCCAGTAAGCAGTTTGTTTCCTGATTGCTATTATTCTTCATTTTTCGTAGTAGAATTTTCACTGGACAGCTTGGAGGCCCTTGTAGCGAGCACTACTTACGTCAACTTATCAGTTCTCTGGACTATAAGCCAAGTTTAGAAATGGGACTCAAGGCATTAAAACTAGCAGAGAGGTTAATAAATTTAAAAGAAGAGAATATAGACAGCTTATTGAGCTAGAAGAACTTGGTATTTATAAGGCTAGTAGGGACATAATGCCAATAAGACCTCCATTGTCCAATATGATCAGAATCTTTTAAATCCTTTCAGATTGATTGCCTAGCTGACACCTTCATTGTTCTTCATTAGTGCTGTCCTTATGACCTCATTGTTGGGAGTCACAACTTCCATGATTCAGAAAGTAGAGGCAAAATTCCAGAAGGCTTCTCCATTGATTCCTGAGCACATAATAATTCTTGGTTAAAATTACCATTGGTGCCTTTAGTGACAGGTTTTGATAATAGGGCTCAAGAGATGACTTATTGGGGCTTTATTTTGGAGCTTAGATACAGACTCGCTTACTGTGTTACATCCTGAAAGTTATCCTTTCAAAAATGGAACTTATTTGAGCTAAAGATGAAACAAAAACTGTATGCCATGATGGCCATTAATATGATAAATTTATAGTAAATTTGATAATGGAATCATTCATTGTAGTAAGATTTTCCACGTCAACAAGTAAACCCAAATTTGATTTGGAGACTCTGGTTTAAAAATTTAAAAGCTGTCATAATGGGAGGGGGAAAGTATCTTGGTTGCCTCACATGATTGGTGTATTGGGAATGGTATATATTTTTGGGTATATATTGGCTGAAATATATAATGGCGGTTACTGGTACTCTCAATTTAGTTGATCCCAATGTAGCTATTTAAACTCTTTTTCTATAGAATTACAATTTTAACTTCTATTAGCATTCATTAAGCAACTTTTTAGTCATATAATTAAGTAATATATTTCATGGGGTCTGAGTTTGTTGCTAGCTAACAGAATGTGGTGATTGGAAGTTTAGACATAATGAGGTTTATTATGCTTGAAAGAAAACCTAGGATCTCTAGTAGTAAGTGTAATTTCTATTTTGACATTTAGTCATTTCAGATTATGTGGTTAAGCAGGTTTTCTTGTTAAAGTCACTCATGATTTTTGTCATCAAGGTCTTGAAATATAATGAGAATAATTGAATTGATTGGAAGCTTCAGTTCATTTGTTCAATCTATTTTTACATTTCTGGTAAGCATTTTCATGATTTCAATGCAGCAAAATTTGTCAAGCCTGTTCACATATCTTCTGACTTTTCTGTTAATTTAAGGATACATTTCTAGTAAGTGATTATTTGATTTTAATAAACCTTAATTTTGTGATGCTATGCATTCAAGATCCTAGATCTTTGTAAATTTTACTAAAACAAACTGTAGCAATTTTGTGCATTTGATAGAGCTTAATTTTAACAACTTTTTACATTCATTTTCCAAGTTTTATTATATCATTTTAAAGCTTACGTGAGTATTTTGTTTTTAATGCAGCTTAACTTTTTGGCATGACTGCGCGCTCATCTCCTGACTCTTCCACGTTATTAATTTAAAAATTTCAGTAATCAATCTTTTAAATTTTAGGCGCAGCTTAATTTTGAAAAGCATGTGACTTCAGAAAGATAGCATGCTTCATTAACTGTGATCTCAGGCTTCAGGTTGAAGTTGACACCAGCAACTTCAGAACTTATTGGCTCTTGATTACTAGGATTAATTTCTTCATGATAAACTTTGTCAATTTTTGTAAGAGATCTTGTGATTTTGGAGTGCATAATCTTATATCTTCACAAAAACATCTTTTAAGATATGAATATCATTTATTAAGTGTGCGCATTACAATCTTTTGACCCCATGTACTAGCAACTCTAATTATCCATGCAATTGATTTCTATAGTTGTTAGTATCTTCTTAGAGGTTTTTTACTCTTTAAAAATAATTATACTTTTCTGACTGAGTTTTGTAGGGTTGTTAAAGCAATATAAATCTGCGGCTTAAATCTCACACCCTAAGATAATTTTTTTGGTGCTGCATAATTTTGGCAGGCCATCAAGAACTTTTTGGAATAAGCTAATTTTACTCAGCCAGTGTAAATGGACTGGGGTTATCAGTATTCACAGGTATTGTTGTATCACTATAAACTAAGTCCTGGCCCATATTCTCAGGTCCTAGAAAGCTGCGTTGACTCAGATTACATCTGAATAGTAGTTGAAATAAGGTATTCCATAATTCTTCTTACTTATTACACATTCCTCAATAATATTGCAGTCCTCACAAGTACTATCTTTAATAATAAAATTTATAAATTGGTAGTACAAATGGGGCACTCATAAAGTCCATCACTGCTACATTAAATCAGTGTGATGGTGAAGAAATTCAACTTTCAGTTTAATTCAGGGAAGGCACCAATTGCACATTATCCAATGTTTCAATAAGAACAGCAGATATATTAAGCAAAAATAAATAATTAATTTACGTGGGCCTTATAAAGTTCAATATTGTTTGAACCTGTCTCAATGGAAGCATCAACAATGAGAGCATAGTTTCTTACTGGCTTTCACAATGATATAAGTCTTTATTTTCATCTATGTACTTTGTCTCTTAACCCTTTCAATCATTCAATGCATATATGCATCCAAAAATGGGGAGTAATGTAAATCTTAAAACGCATATATGCGTCCAAGTTTTAGTGTTATATATTTTCATTTAAAGCTGGATAATAGAAGAATATATATATTACATTTTGAGTTTATAAAACAAAAAGTGTTTGGATGTCCTGTAAAAAATGTTCAGTTGCTTTGTGTGCAGTTGACTGCTTTAAAAGTATCATAATGAATAAAAAATTTAATCTTAAATTTACTTTTGTTTACATATTTTTATTTTAAAATCTTCCAAAAATTTGTTATGAACAAGTACTGAATTTACCAAAAATTTGTTACAAACAAAAACCAAATCTACCAGATATTTATGTTATGAACAAGGACCAAAATGATTACAAAAAGAGTGAACGTCAGCTAAGAAATTCATGCCAAATTTAAGGCCAAATTACGGATGATTTTATGAAAATGACTGAAAAGGTTAACTTTCCAATTTAAGCATTATCTCTTTTTAGTTGAATGTTTCAAGGCCACTCTTGAAACAGCTCTGTAATTAAATTCTCATAGTAACCAACTATTTTTGATTCAGGCAAGATATTAAATTTTTCCTTCTTCATATGTGTTAAATACATGTCAGTAACGCTCCAATTCCAGTAGAGGTGGTGGGAGAGAGCCCACCCCAAAATGAGGGAACACCCCGCTGAGAAGAGGTTAAACAAAGAATCACAAAGAAGAAAGGTGCACAGAGGCCAAAAGCAATGATGGCACGCATTTTGTTATTTTGACCACATGGAGGTCGGCAAACAGGACTATTTAAATGCACATAAACAACAAGTAATGAACAGGCTCTTTTAGTACCCATCAACCAACAAAGAAAGTTGATTGCATTACACTAATTATAAGGGAATTGGGGGGGTCATTTTCCATTGGGCGAAGTACTGCGCCCATTCCAACCAATTATGTAAACTGCCACCCTTTGTGATATAGTAGCTTAGGTACACAAAAACTCAGATGATTGATTGCAAATGGATTTTACCAGATTTGACAATATGGTAAACCAAAAGCGTTTTGAAGCCACATTTTCCCTATAATGTAACAATCTGTCTCTATTCAAAATATAAATTGTGCACTGCAGGGTCAAGTCTGTAGTGCCCCTATGTCCATCAAGTGCACCCCCTGAACTGACTTGGGCTTATTTTGCCCTCACCCAGCATTGGTTCATGATGTGCTTCAGGTCAAGCAATTTCATTAACTTACTACTCTTAGCCTCTGCATGCTATGCTTTATTTTTGTAATCTGTACCAACTATCATGTCATCTTGCCATAATATAACCCTCTCATTAATTTTGGGGCTCCATCCCCCCTCCAGGGGCTTCTGCCAGGGAAAAGTTCTTGTGGGCAAGGGACAGCTTCATGGCGATGACCGTTGGTTTGGCCTTAGGCCCAGATGCATCTGGGAAATGCTCGTAGAATGCATCAACAAAATCTTGGGCAAAAAACGCAATCCCATGTTGAAACCCAGCTGTCCTCAGCTGCATCAAACCCTTTTCATAAAGCCAGATACTCCAGTCTTCTCTTTGCATGAAGGGAGGATACTACCTCCTCTACTTCCCACTCTGAGGTACCTTCTACAAGGTATGCCTCTGGGATTTCAGGCAAGGGACCCTCAAACAAGGAGAAATTGCTCTCATGGAACACTGCAAAGATATGAAATGATGTGGAGAGATCTAATTGGTATGAGGCGTGACCCACCTTTCTGACAATGCGGTATGGTCCTATCCTCTTTGGGCCCAGTTTCCTGCATTCCTGCTTAATTGTTATACTCCTAGCATCCAGAATCGCGAGATCTCCTTCCTTGTGGGATGGCCACACCTATTGCTTACCATCTATGTTCTCCTTGTAGACCTTCATGGCAGCCTCCAGAGTGATGTTAACCCTTAATGGACTTTCTTGATGGACTTTAAAAAGTCACGACAACTTCCACTTTGGACCCACCATTGAGATCCATATTAAATGAAGGGTTAAAACTATAGTTGGCAAAAAAGGGGAGCACCCAATGGAAGCACTCTAGGCTTTGTTATAGCTGAATTGGGACATAGGAAGATGAGAAGCCCAGTCAGAATGGTTGGCTGCGGTATAACACTGCAAAAACTGCTCAAGGCACTGGTTCATTCGCTCTGTCTGACCATCTGACTGGGGGTGTTAGGCAGTATAGCAGCATGGACAAATTTGAAGCGTTTTTACAGTTCCTCCTGAAAACACAGATGTGAACTGGGGTCTGCCGTCACTGATAATCTCATGTGGCACCCCATGGAAAGAAAACACATGAGAAACAAAGAGTCTGGGCACTGCTGCCGCTGTGATTGTGGTGTTGCTTATAATGAAGTGGATGAACTTTGTAAATTAGTCCAACACTAACATGATAGCATCATGGCCCTCAGCTTCAGGTAACTCCACAATAGAATTGACTGAAAGAGACGTCTAGGTTCTCTCTGCCTTTTGAACAGATAGCAACAACACCACAAGAGGCTGCTGATTTGGCTTCATCCTGTTGCAGTCCAGGCACTCCTTACAATACCTTACAACCTGTGCGGCCAATACTTCTAATTATATGGGCGGAGAATCAGTTCCATAGCCTTTGCCTTTCCAGGGTGCCCAATGGTAATCCCGTCATGGTGGTTCCTATCTATTTCCTGGCGGAGTGGTCCACCTGGAACCCATACGCGCCCCTGACCACAAAATCTCATTCTTTCAGACGATAACCCCTGGTAATATCTTCCTGGTCTAACTTGCTCTTGGCGAGAACCATAGTATATTCTGCTGACAGGGGCTGAGAAAGGACAACCATCCTGAACATACCATATTCCTCCACGTTTTCCAGAGGAGCAAGTGCAGGCGCACATGCCAGGGGGGTAGGCTGCTGGAGACAATCTTACTCGGAGGAATTACCAATTGGGTATTATACACCTCCACCATCTTTGGATATGTAGCTAGGTCAGGGCTCTGAATCAGAGCGTCAGCCAAACCATTCTCCTTACCCTTTGTAAACCCATAGGAGAACACAAATTGGGCCAGGTACTCATGCCAGCAGGTTTGCTGTGGGGTCAGGACATGATGGGCGCAGTAGTACAACAGGGCACAGTGATCTGTACAAATGCGGAATGGTTGGGAAGAGCATGTAGATGATGAAGCCAGTATATCAGCGCCTCACCACTGATAATATTTAGTTATAAATGGCATAGTTTAACTCTGGAAAGGTCATCTTCTGACAAAGATATCCCTCAGGATGCTGCATTCCCTCTTTGCTCATTTGGAACAAGGTCACCGCTATTACAAAGTTGGAAGCATCAGTAGCCACAATGAACTACTTTTCTGGATCCACATAGTGAAGGACTGACTTAGACAGCAGGGTTCACTTCTCTGGTTGGAAGGCTTCTTCCAGAACAGAGGACCATTGACTAAAACTTTTGCCCCATTTACCTTATATAAGTGCGCCACCACCTCAGAACGATTTGGTGTAAATTGCTTATGGAACGTACGCGTCACCAAAAAACTCCTCAATTACTTGGTTAAGTTGGGGTGGGCCACTCACAAATTGTCTTCTCCTTATATGGAGATATCATGTGTCCTTGGTCAAACATGATATTTCCTAGGAAGGTGACCTGGGACTTGAAGATCTCACGCTTATTGTTATTCAGCGTAAGGTTGGCCGCCCCACCTCAAACGCTCCACCACTTACCGCAGGTGAATTGCATGGGACGCTTGATTGGGGGAGAATACCAGCTATCATCCATGTAGGCCACTGTGAATTCACCTATCAGGTCTCCTAAAGCTGCATCTATACGATGTTGGAAGCTAGCAGGTACATTTTTAAGCCAAAAAGGCATGACCTGAAACTGTATGATACCCTTTCTTGTTCAAAACGCGTTGAGCCATTCCTGCTCCTCTTGATACATTTCTGAATAGACGCGTTCAAGAAATTCATTTTAAATAATAATTTAGCCCTCCACATAGCGAGAGATTTGTGAATCTACTGGGATAGGATGTACATTGAAACAGAAATATTGTTTAAGTTTAAATATCCTGAAACCTGCCAGCGCATCAAGTCATTTACTTGTGTGCCAGCTCTCATCATTTTTGCTGAGAATCAACTTGCTCAATATGTTGAGGCGATGGACACCGCCGGCCTCATTAACAAAGAAAACCCCCAACTATACCTCCTTATGCCCCATGTCGCTGATGCTCTCACCCCAATGCTATCCGCCATGGTCCACCAGCTAAAGCGGACGTTGGATAAAAGTTTCCACAAAGCCTCCTCGCCATCTGATATGGCTTCCTAGGCTGATAACCTAGGGGCTATATTATATTTTTTTAATTTATGATAATCCCTTTGTTTTGCCCATTTGCGAATAAAGATGCGTGGCAGCTCCCCCTTTTGGGTTGGGCACCACTAGTGCTAAAATATTGTTTAGGTCCACATAATCTACACATGGGCGTAATGTACCATCTGCTTTCTCCACAAAGAGAAGTGGGGAGCATACTGGAGAGGTACACTGAAATATAGCACCATTTTCTAACAGCTCCTTAACCCATACATCCAAGGATGCTTCACCTTATAAAGTTGAAGGGAAATGGGAGAAGAAATGCGCACCAGATCAACAGTAAGTTTGAGCTCACAATCAAACTCTGAGTGAACTGGCAGCACACTGGCGGTAGTCACATCAAAAGAAGATTTCCAACCCTTCCAAACAGGTAGGTAAGGGTACCTCCATCGTGGGCTTCAACAAGGGTGCTAGGCGGAGTTATGTACCTTTGACCATTGGGGAAAACTACACTGAGTGTTGGGATCAGACATAGGACAACAAATTTCTGACCGTTTTCAGAGATAACGCCAAGGTATCAACTTTCAGGTTAGTTTTAGCAATAAATTTGCACCACCACACCGCTCCCAAAATAATTGGGTACAAGAAATTTTTGATTGCCCGAAAGTGGTCAATCAGATGGTACTTGACAACTTATTATCTAACAACCCTTGAACCTTCATCATAAGAATACCCTGGGAGGCCCCTCCCCTAACCATATAACTGGCAAGTAGTCAACTCAAGGTAGTCAGCTAGGTCGTGGTCAATAAAATCTAAAGAGGCTCCTGTATCCACCAAGATAGTTGTGCTGATTTTCCTAAAGGGGAAGAGAGAGTAGCAGACAACAAAAAATAGCCAGAATAGTCTTTAAAGAATGAAGATAAAGCTAATACATCCCCAGTAAAGTCTTCATCATGCATAAGCATGCTTTCAAGATAAGTTTTTGCAATATAAAATGAAAAAAATTAGCCAACCTTACCACTGAGGCACATACCCCACTATATCCTCTGCAGTTGCATATAAATTGGCACATTGTAAAAGTAACTGCTTCTCTACCTCCTGAGTCCTGTGAATCATAGTGATGTCAAGTGCGGGTTCCTAAAAATAGAATTTGGTACATAGAAATTGGCTCCAATCTGGAACCGCAAAAATTGGATATTGGGTCAATAGTAACTTATTTTTTGCATTATTAAACGCGTTTTCTGTGGTTGATGAAACCATAATCAATATGGTAGGCACCTAGGCGTCATTATACAATGGCATTATCGCAAATCCACCCATCAATGATTTGGATAGCTGTTTTTAAAAATAAACGTCAGAAGGGAAAACATATCATATAGATTTTTAGATTTAAATTTAGGTTGAGCATCTTCCAACTCAATGAATTCCGCTGAAATGGAGGGAGGTTTGGTGGGAAGCCCTTTCCCATTCAAATAAAAACCTAAGTTTCAGGCGACATAAATATAGGGGCTGCTGCAGGTGACGTCATCATGTCAAGATCGGCTGAGACATTCAATGAAGATCTTGGGGCTTGACCCCGCTCACCTTTGTGTTCCCCAAAACTGAAGGAATGAAGGATAAGACTCCTCCCTTTTCAGAGGCACATGCGAGTTTTTGGGGCTCAATTTATAATGACCCTAATGGGTGAAACAATGACAGCCTAATTACTTGGCCCCTTTTGGGTTGAGGTGGAAAAATTACCCCAAAGGACTTTAATCAGATGGTTAAAGCTGGCAGAGGAAGCTGCCACACTAGGTCGTTCCTTGTAGGAGCATCCAATGCAGCACAGAAAAATGACATTTTGACTAAATTGGACATAGGCAAGACCAAGACCTGGATAAATTCATAAAAATAAATAGTTACACAAAAAGTCCATCCCCACGGTGTGCAACCAATTCATGTGAAGCTTTGAAAGTGGCGGAATAAAGGTTACCCCACTCCCATGGGCGCTTCCAACTCTCTATAGCCTCTGACACCCATAACGCAATTCCATAAGTATAAAACACCCAGGAAGGGGCCTAGGGTAGAAGCTGACGCAGCAAATTAACTCCTGGAGAAGGGGAGGTAGGGCGGGATCTATCAAAGTGAGAAGAAGCAGTAGAAAACTTGAAAGCCTAAGAAACCAAGACTCAAAGTTCCATAACCACCATGTACTTGTCAGAAGGGTGGAAGTTGCACCTTGAGCAGCAAAAAGAGAAACACCAAGCTGGCTCATCACCAATGAGAATGGTAACACCAGAGCCAAGATTACCAAACCATGGTGCACATCCAACGCGCTTTATTACTACTAAGAAAACCTTTTCAAATGGAATAAGTCACAGCGAGATCAAAAATATGGCTTAGCAACTAATGTTAAGGCATGTCTATAACGCTCCAATTCCATTAGAGGCGGTGGGAGAGGGCCCATCCTACTATCAGGGAACACCCTGCTGAGAAGAGGGTAAACAAAACACCACAAAGAAGAAAGGTGCACAGAGGCCCCAAAGCAAGTTGGCACACATTTTAATATCTTGATTTCATGGAGTTAGGCAAACAGGACTAATTAAATGCACATAAATAACAAGCAATGAACGGAGTTTTTTTTAAAAATCAACCAACAAAGAAGGTTGGCCGTGAGAAAAAAACTATAAGAAGATATGGGTTCATTTTCCATTGGGTGATGCATTGTTCCCAATCCACCAATCACTGTAAACTGCCATTCTTCTTGATACAGTAGCTTGAGTATGCATGGACCCATGTGATTGATTGCAAATGGATTTTACTAGATTTGACAATATGGTAAACCAAGATTATTTTGAAGCCCCATTTTCAAACTAAATGTAACAACTTATACCTAATTAAAACATAATTTGTGCACTGCAGGGCTGAGGCTGTAACGCCCCATGTCCATCACGCGCACCCCATGAACCAACTTAAGCATATTTTTCACTCACCCAGCATTGATCTATGGTGTGCTTCAGGTCAATCAATTTCATCAACTTAAACTCTTAGCATCTGCACGCTCTGCTCTGTTTTTACAATCTGTACAAACACTCATGTTATCTAGCCATGATAATATGACTAGTCTAGCAGGGTTTGAGGGTGGCCAACTGTCAAGAAGAAACAAACCCAATATAACTAACTTATTCCAGCTTTCTTATTCCATGGCTAATGCAGGTGGCGTGACTCCAGGAGCTGCTCCAGATAAAGTATAAAGTTTGTTATAATTTTGTCTATGGCAAATTTATGTCATGTCCAGTTTTCCTGCGCTACTTTATCACCTTGATTAATGCAATAATTGTCTTTTACATTTATTCACAAAAGGTTATCTGCATAATACTAATTATCTATGGTTTGTTTGCTGAAGCACAGATTGTGCGTCCACCATATTTTGCCGCTCTCTTTTTCTAAGAAGTCTCATATTAATTCTACTACCACATAAGACAAGTTATTCATGGCATTCTCGATGCCCATGTGGACTTAAGCTCAGTCAACCCACCATTAATAAAGTTTCCCCATCTATATTGAGGTAGGTGTTGAATATTCTTACTTTTCTTAATCACAGTCCCTTTTTGCTTACTGGAGTTTTAAAATATAAATTCATTGTTCTAGTTCCCAGAGGTTAACTTCACAGGCTCAGTTTTTATGTTTACTATTTTGCGTTGATTATAATTAATGTAGATATATAATTGGTAATATTATGGAGACTATTATTAATAGCTAAATAAACTAGATTGATAGGTGTTCCATCACTAAACTTGAAATTCTCCACTTGATGATAATTATGCTGACATTTAGGGACTCCTTCCCTCTTCCGTCTAACTTAATCTTACTCTAAATTCAGAGGTTCTTGGCCTTAGTTCCCTTCACGTTGATCTGGCGGAGATCTGCTTCAAAGGTCTGCTTTTCTTCTAAGGATATCCAATCTTTACTCTTTATCACACAAAGATCACAATCATTACTGTACTGCAACAATAATATACTGAAGATAGTAGAACTTAGAACTAATAATGAGCTTTCTAATTTAAAATATGAAGGGATGCAAATACTAATGATACAAATTAAATGACTAGTTGTAGAAAATAGGGAAGTACTAATGTGTGACAACAGTTAGCCATTCATCTTCTCTATAATCGACTCTCATTCAATAAGGTGCATTTCTACAATAACAAAATGTTCTGGTGTAATAGAAAAGAAGTGCTAATGTTGAACAACAGTTAGCCGCCAATCATCTCTATGATTGATTTTAACCTCAATCAGATAACTTCTTACACCCCAGTAATTTCTCCCTCACTTCAAGGTACTGGAGAAATAAGCCTATGTCTGTCATGGCTACCTGCCATAAAAAGATCTCGCTCAACCTTTCCATTAATTCCTTAATACCTGTATCAACCCCAAGACGGGTGAGACCTGAATAAGATTATACTACTCTTGTGCCTATCTTATAAATAATGTTCTGCTTTATTGTTATAATAACTGGAAAATTTATAGGGAATTTAGCGCCTAACTACTCTTTTGGAGGCTCAATAATGAACCAGCAGCCATTGCCATTTAATTTTCCTTCAAGGTCTCTTTCAGTGATGGTATTCTCCATTGGGTTAAGGATTACTCCGTTGGACATCCCAGAGACCTAAAAACGGAAAGAGCAATAAAACGTGTCCCTAACGTTTCTGCTCAATCACAGTGAACCAACCACATTTGGCTAACGACCTGCTTAGGTAGTGGAACTTTTTATCCATTATAGCAGGGTGTGAACCAACTGGAAATTAGCTAGTTGCAGGCGGCATCACTTTCCTCACAACACCTAAATAAATTCTCTATAAGTGGTGATGAAACCTAACCAATTCCAATTGGTACATATAAAAGTTAATAATTGATTAACTATCATATGAATTAATTTTGTTGAAAACTCTGCCTGACAAGATCTTAGGCTTTCACACAGATTGACCATAGCAGATCCAAACCTGGAGAATTACCAAAAAATCTGCTGACATTATTAAACTGATATTAAAATCAACCTATATAAATCATCTGCTAGTGGGACTTATCCTCTAGCAAACCAGAGAATTCTCTACCCTATGAAGCTGTAAATGTGGACAAAGTTTCAACAGGATTTCATCCTTCAGTTTACATTTATTTTAACTTAAACGAAGGATAGTTATTAATGGAACTATACATACTCATGAAGATACATCTTTACTAAATAACTCTTTAAATATCTGGAAAAACACCAATATTGGAAATTCAAAGCTAAATATTGAGATCTGGTCATTAAACCTATATTATCTTTTTGAGTTTTAAAAGCCTTGAGAGGCTTTTAGTGCGGGCAACTATTTCAGGATGTTGACCTGGGGTACTGCCCCCACCACACCAGATCTGCGCAAACCTAAGCACCACCAAATGTGGGCCTGACCACAATTGGGGATAGCTCATGCTACCCCATAAACTGACATATTTCCGCCCTGTTTAAGTACTGGGCAGCTCGTCTGCACCAGACAGGACAGGCGATATGTCTCTCATACTCTTGTGGGAGACAAAAACTGATGACCCCCAGGTCTAAGGCCCCTGAGGGGAAAGAAGCCGAAGTCTTCCCCTTTGTCACCTGCTTTTTTAGTGGAGTTATGCTCTCCAGCCCCTTTTTGTCCAGGAAGACTTGGAGTCCTTTCATATCTGCTATCACTTTCTCGCAGCACCATTTCGCCACCAGCCAGCTCATGCTGACTGAACCAGCGGCTATCTGAGCTTCAGGCCAACTTGGCAAACTGCAGCATTTATTGTAGGCAGGTGCACCAAAGCGCAGCCAACCAGGATTGCCCCTACCTTGTCCTGGGGTCCACACCCATGCAACCCACAGCTTTAGGGAAGGCTGTTTGTCAGGCGCCATACTCAACTTGTACCCCCTTTACTGCCCATATCTCCCCTCAGGATGTGGTAGACACCCACAAGAACAGGTTGGAACTTTCATCACTACCATCCTGCACTTCTTTCAGGTCCCTACAGTACCTGACCAGCGTACCTTTCTGGGTTCTGGTGTTAGCAACTCACCCATGTTTCCACAGGCTTTCCCCATTGTACCACATGAAGACCCCAGCTTACCCCAAATAGCTTGTCCTATATTATTTCTAGTCTTAGTAGTACACAATGATCATCTTAGCAGAAAATTCTGGCAAGTAGTATTTGAGCCTTTGCAATAATAAACTTGGTCAGTTTTAATGTACTATAATAAAAATTAACCTGATTAAAGGTTCATTGAAACCACAAGAACCCTTTTAATATATATAGACTATAAATTATAAGAAGATATTTAATTAATTTTTGTGTGCTTAAAAAATGTGAATAAGTAATAGAGAAATTAAATGTTGGGAGCATTATATGTTTTGAGCTGGGAGTAGACCAGGATTCATTATCCTAGTGTGAGTGGGAAGTCAATATACAATGACTTATAATGATTAGCACAAGGTAGGCAGCTTGCCAATATAAATTTTGAATAGGGCCTCGTCCATCTACATTGATATAATAATAAATTAGGTGGAGAGCTAGCTTAATCCTAAAAGTTTAGTGAGTCACCAGAGAGGAAAAACCATTCTGAATTCATTATTTAAAATTTTTATTTGATTTATTAGTTTACAAATCCGGTATAATTGATGCAATTTTGAAATTGCTTTGTAGCTTTTTACTATACTTATTTAAAATTAGATCTAGCGACGCATTACATTATAGAATTTTACTAAGTTTTTTATGACATGGGAAAAAACTAGGATTAATTGAAAATACTTCAAGATAAGGCTTCACCTAGGGAAAATCCTAACAATATGGAAGTGGCACTAAAGCTTACCAGTACAAATGAACCCTGGTTTATGAATTTGTTATATTTGTATTACTAAGCTCTGGAAGATCTTTACACTTAAGAAACAAGACAACCATGCAAAAATGCTCTCAAGGAAACCCTTATAAACACTTCCTAATTTTTAACTAGTAAAAAAATTTGATTCTAATTATGATTACTATGTTATTATTTCAGATGAACAATAGAGCATCTAACCTTCTCTTTCTTATATCTATAATATTTTAAGGTAGGGTCCCTCACCACTGCTGTTCTCATTCTTCTAATGTATTTGGGACAAAATGAACTTTGACCAAGCTCTCCTCAACCTTATATCATAAAAACTATAGACTTGATCTCTTGATAAGCTACGTGTCTTATATAATTAAGCTTCATGATAAAAAGCTGACCTAAACCTTACCCCTAATAAAGCTTCAGAATTGCTTATGTCTTGTTAAATTTTGGACTACTAACTTGCATTCTAAGATAATAATCTTGTGACCTGGCAACTCAATTTTGTGTAAAGGCCAATAACTTGACTTGCATCTTTAGGCTAGTAGTTAATATAACTGACTATGCCATCTACTACGTATTATCTTACTCTATCAGCTAAATATGTGCTCATAAACTTTATATGCAGTAAGTTTATATTTTTGCTCCTTTAGGCCGATGCTCATTACCTCAGAGATTGTAACATATAAATGTGAAGAGGGTTTAAATCACTTTTTAGCGCTAACCAAATACTTTCATAGCTCTTCAACAACCAAACTTAGTTTCCTCGGTGATAATATGCTTCTCGCTCCACCCAAATTTCACATAATATGGTTTTTTTTCTCTGCTGCAACTTTTGTCATATTGAACATGCATGATGGCTTTGATCCCAGTTTATTATGGCTTACATAAATTTCATCTTATGAACTAATGAAGACTTGTTCATCTCTTTCCATGCAAGCCTAAACATACAAGGAGTCCTTGTTATTTGTGACTTCCTCCTATATAATCTTAGATATGTTACTGATGATCTACTCTTATAATTTATACCAGACTGATTACTAGCAATCTTTCTGGTATCAATTAAATAAGGGAAACAAAGTAAAAGATTCACATTATGGGAACTGGCTCATCAACAAAAAATGACTAAGTATCTTTTAAAATGAAAATAAATTGGAAATATATTAACAAACTATAAAATTATGAATTTACTTTAACATTACATCAGGAACTCCACGTAAGTCACTTTATTGACTGAGCTCTATACTGGAAGTCCATATTCTCAAGGTCCTGATGTGGACGCTTTATCTAATATTAAAGGTTTCAATTTAGGTTTGTGTCCAAATGTAGCTTCCCGTTTATCAGTTAAGTCACAATGCCTTCCCAAATTGTTACTTGCTAATTTATTAGTTTCAATAAACAAATTAGAGTTTAACCTCAATTTGGCATGTCCTGGATCAATAATCTTAGTTTCTCAGTTTTATCCTATAGTTCTATCATTACTTCCAAATTCTATATTTATTCAAAATAGTGTAACTTTATGTGCCATGTTAATATTTTTAGACACTAATATTGTTTTAAAAACTCCTCAAATCTTCTAAAAGGTTAGAATTATTTGATTTTACATATATTAACTGATTTTTGAAAATAGCAAGCCATTCTTGTATCAGTTTATGATAGTTATATTTACTGTAATCATGTTACATATATTAAGATAAGCAAGGTTGGTTAGAGAAATGGTTGAATTAATCTTTGATCACATAGTTTATGTATAATTGGTTTCAACGCATGGGTAAATCTTGACATGCTACTTTTGAACTAGGTTAAATCACCGCTTATATTCTACTAAATGGGCATCTATACCATTTAGATCAAATACAAGTGGATCATATGTATTTTAATTATTAAAATCATGTTAATTATTAAATTGATGTTAGAGATAGTGAAAGTTTGTTAACATAATATTAAAGGCATCTATAACGATTTTAATATACCTACTGGGGCTAGGAAATCCACTAAATACTAAAGTGATAATATTTTTTAAACATATTTATTAGGGTAGAATTCTTGCTCTAGGCCTAATACCAGATAAGAGATAAACTATATGGAGAGAAAACTATGATCAAAGATGCAGATAGTATATTGTAACTTAAATGCCAAAACCTTTCTAAACTAGTTTTAATAATTCAGGTAGATCTATAAGGGCAATTAAGTTGATGCAGTTAGTTTAGTCAAAATTTTAGCAGGCCATCCAAGGCAACCCTCATACATCAAACCACTATACCTACTAATAATGAGAAAATGGATGGCATTTTTAAATAATATTGAAAAGCTCCTAATTTGAGAAAAGCTATATGCAAACACCATCCCTTTTTAATACATTCAGGGAATATATATTATATTCTTTATACCATTTAGTTTCTAGGGATGGCTGATTAATTTTTCAATACCAAATTTTTCCACCTCATTTTTTTAAGTTGATGGGATATTTGTTTAATATTAAATTAATCAGTACAGGGGGTGGAAGGCGAGTCGGTAAGGGCGTACGGCTACCAACCTGAGGGTTGCGGGTTCGATTCCCACCCTTCGCACATCGATCGAGGTGCCAGCCAAAGGAAGCTATTGGCGGTTAGTAGGTCTAATAACACGAAAACCTTACCCATGACGTAACCAGAAAAATTTGAGTCCCAATCCGGAGGTGGAAAAACTTTCTTCGATGGAGTTGACCCTGTTCAGGTTTCATGTTCGTTTCTTTCTTTCAGTAATGCCTGTCCCCTGGTCGGCTTGCCTCAGTTAAATAAAAAATTAATCAGTACAATAAAATTTATTTTTATGAGGTTGTCAAATCATCTGTTGGGTCTATCAAGAAGAGTAACATATTACACATACTTTTACGATAATCTTTTGTCCTAGTCACACTAACAGTTTCCTATAAGGAGACATAAGTCAAGTGTACTAGAAATTAACCCCTATAGCCAATGTAAAAAGCTTGATTTTAGTACTCATCAACAAACCAACCAGTAGATTGGCCTAGTTTAGAGCAGCCAAGTGAGCAAGATATTAGTGAACAATCTACACTTTATGTAATTTTAATAGTTTTTAATTAACTATATACCAGGTAGTCATATTTATGTATAAGTTACTTCTATAAGGTATCCAGTACTTTTTTGCTTGCTTTAAACCTTAGTAGATAACTTCCTATACACTAGCTTATGATGCTCAATTTTTTTTACAAAACTTGTATTAATAGTTATTTTTATAGCAGTAATTCCCAAAGTGGTTTATAAGGACCTTCAAGGGTCCATGGAAAATCTGAGGAGGTTTGTGGCAAAGAGAAAAAATTAAGTAGTGGTCTGTATGAACCAAATGGGGTAAAATGATTAAATTCACAATCTGATTATGTTTTGTGCGTGATGTAAAGTGCATGCAACAAATTTTAGTTGTGAATAAGAAGCAGTATCGTTATTTTGTTGCAAAGTTAGCATAGTTACAAAAAATTGACTACTTTAGTTTTTTATATAATTAATATGAGATGACCAGGGGATGAACACTACCAAAAAATCAGAAAAATGGACCAAAACGCTCAAGCAAGCAGAACAACACCAAAACTAACAAAACTAAAGCCATCCAGGATGCAATGGCAAACTTCTAGCCAGCCATGACAGAGGTGGAGGAGGATCAGGTGGCGCTTCTTTGTCACATTATCATGTAGTAAGGTGTGAGTCAAGGCAGAAAGCAATGCTGTGAGGGCATCCATCATATGGGTTCCATATTATTTAAGGGAGATTCAGGGAAGAGATCATGAGCTTTAACAAAGGAACCAAAGCATTTCACAAGATCACGCTCAGCTTGGATGCATGCATTGGGGAGCATGATGTCAGATAAAAGGATATTGGACATGATGGGAGGAATATCGACCTTTACACTCCCATGACAGAATCAATGCCTAGACCCAATAAGTAGGTTTAAGAATTTACATCGATTAATCGTTCAGAAAATTAATAGTTGGTAAGGCTCATACTTATACTAGTGAAATTCCTTCAGATTAATTTGAGCCTAAGATACCATGAGATGAAATACTGACTGATTGAAATGGAGGATCATCGGAATTTCAGGCAATCATTACAATAAATGGCACATGAGGCATTAAAATAGGATTAACTTACAAAAGGTTAAGAGTCAAGAATATGCCTAACAAAAGGTCTAAGTGATACCAAATCTCATCTGATTTGTACATTCAACATACATTTTGCCCTATCAAAAATATGCTACAAAAGCATCATATAATCTGGATGCATTTCCTGACAAAGAGCCTCCCAAAAGGATTTCCCCTCTATTTAAATTTCATTTAAGGTGGGCTGACCTGTGGGATGGTACCGCACCAATTAGGGAAGTGAAGAAAATGGGAAAGGAGGATAAAACCCAGAAAACCTCCATTCACAGCGTATGATAGGCCAGGAACTCCATGGACCGCCTTTTCTATTCGCTATCTCAGTTTGGGGCATTGGCGCACAAAACCAACACAGTCAAAATTGTCCCCTACCCAAAGTCCATTACTGGGATTGAACTTGGGAGGCAGTGGTAGAGGGTCCATACTCTACCACTGGGGTATCCTCCCTTAGGATTTCCCCTCTATTAATATTATTAATCCTTTTCCTTATGGGGTTTGTATTGTGAAAATGTAACATAATATCCCCCTATTCTATACTAAAATAAAGGTTGCATCATATTTTATATATCTCATTTTGGTAGTTGTCTTTAATAAATAAGTTTTAATATACTTACCATAGGATGGCTACTCTAGCTGACGGGATCTAAGCATTGATTTGGCACCCTCAAAGTAGAAAGTGAATATACTTGTATTGCATCTTAGATGGCTTCAATTCTTGACTATCAGGATTATTAAACATAGCACCATTGTGCTCAAAAATGGAAGTCTGACATGCAACAAAGGTGGCAATATTCATGAAGGTAATGTTAGTTATAGTATTATGGGCCACCACCATGACATTCAGGTGGAGTCTTGGGCATTTTTTATGGAACTTAAGAATGTTTCTTTTACCTATAGTGATAAGGGATTATGGACATCAGAAGGGAGTATACCCTTTGTAAGTGATGCAACAGATTTGGCTGCAGCTTTGCAGAGAGAATGAAAGTTATGCTATGAATACTTTCAGTTGTGAGCTGGTGATTGAATCAAAATGGTTTTGCGTTTGTTTGCATGCATAAAATAAGTGTGATTTGAACATTGTCATGGATGATACCATGTGGAGATAATGGAGAAGAATTTCTCATCCTCTTGAATAAACCCTGCCTTTACACCAACATCTCAAGATTAAAATATTTTAGATCAAACTGTGGATAGGGTAAATCAACTCCATCTATAGATAAAAATAGCCCAAGAAATTCACTAGTTGGATAAATTGATGCCATCAGCAATAATTTAATACATGCCAGATGGTGAGGTCTAATATATGAAAACAATGCTGAAACCACCAACAACCATATGTTTGATCCTATTTTATATCTTCAGTGGGATGAGATAATTTAGAATCGACTGATGTTATAGAAATGACAAAATGACCAACCAAACTGAATTACCCCAACAGAATCAATCAAACTTTCAATCTAAATATTACCAAAAAGCAACTAATATTGAGAGACAATCAAAACCTTGAACCAATGTGCATTATAGCTGCACCATTATCTGAATCTTGACTCAAGCAGAATATTATCAAATTTGGTAATAAAGCAATAACCAAAAGAGGTATTGCTGCCCAGACCCAGATGTAAGAATTGAGCAAGGACATTAGATATTATGGTGCAGGGATGAAAACTGTGTGACGTATGTCACAGATAAAAGCATTGAACTAAATGGATGTCACCACCTAGACAGAAAATAAAAGAGACTTAAAAGGGGTTTAGTAATCCCTTATAGTATTGCCAAACCCCAAACCCAATTGTTTTTTACTTTATATTTATTGCATATTTTACTTTTTTAGAGGCCTAAAAATATTTTGAATATCATAATAAATAAAATCAAACAGAAGAATCTCAAGTTTATCCTTATTTTCCAATTGTATAGTTTAAGTGAAGACGTTGTCAGTAATCAGCCTAGGATCTAAAAAAGAAGATAATTGTTTAAGAGCAACTTAGTTATTGGGAATGCCAAGGAAGAGGTTGGTCAAGAATTTTGCTTAGTTTTGTGTTTTACAATGTACTAAAGATACGTTTAAGAGTCAACAAATATAATGTCAGCAGGATGATGAACAGGTATAATGAGCCATTAATGTGCCATTGGATAGCATCAGAAGAATATCTACTCTTTAAGGATGATCATGCGCCTTCAGAATATCGCCTGGTGCCAAATCTGAGTGGAACAGAACCCTTCACGGCAAGTTGTCCAATTTAGCCAAGCAAGAGCTAATGAGCTGACTGTAGTTCTCACTACTGGGGTGACACCATCAGACCAGGGTGAAGGAATTGAGATTTATTAAAAAAAATTATAGATGAAGATATGGAGGCCTATCATGATGAAGATTTATCTGAATTTCTAGCAAAAAAGGAAGAAACTTGTCAATAAAGACTTAAACTCTGGAACTAAAAGTATCAGATTTACAAAAACAACCTGAGCATATCGAGGAAGCTGCTAGAAGAGACTGAATTTCTGCCTACCAATCGTGAGTGGATCTTCCACTCTATTTAAGATGAAAACTACCATCAAAGAGATTAAAGACAGATTTTTATTATATGAAAATGAGAATGGAATGAGTATCTGCACCTTAAATGAATATGGAGATCATTTAGGTCAGCATGATTTCATGCTGAACACCTTTGACAATAGTATTAATGATTTGAAAGTTCAATTACGCATTGTACTACATCCTGAACCTACCTTATCTTAGGCAGCTACTCAGTTAGAGACATTGATCTTAGCTACTCAATTTGCTGACATGCCAACGTGTATGATGCGCGACAAAACCATTGAATAGGGGCTGAACTCCAAGCACAACTTCAAGACCATGTATACACCTGGTGAGGGAAAAATTTCAGGTTTCTTAAATGTATGAAAACAGTATGGATGGCGCGAGTGATCACCAAAAAGCCTGCCACATACTAGTTGCATGAGTCATAAGGCTCAATAGATTCTCAGTGCAAGTTTACACCCAGTAATAACTTGGACTAAACTGGATAACATTCTCCTATCAGAGTTTGGAAGTGATTGAGACGTCCATAACATTAAACAAGACTTACTGATCATAAAAATGGTAAAGATTGAGCCAGTCACTAAATATGCTGCTCGTTACTACCTAAAGGCTCATAAACTATGGTTAAAAAGAAATCTTGGAGCTACTGACTGCAAAGATGATGCCACAGAGTTCCTGAAGATGCATCCTGATTAGAATATTCATATGACCCTAGCCATCAAGGCGAGAAGTCATTGAAGGCTATCAAAAGGCAATGCTTAATGTCCAAGGAACTTATAAGATGGAATACAATGCAATAGGACAACCTCCATGAAGAACAAGCAAGGCTGCTTGCTGTCAGCACTGTTGATATCAGGGCCATACAAATTAGAAGCCGTCAAATCTGCTTTGAGTCAGTTGTGGTTATTCTTATTAGATACAGCAAGGGGCCAGAACCACATAGATGATTAAGGCTTGCTGAATAGCCTAAATAATAACCTAAAATTAGGAAGCGTATTTGAAAATACTTAATCTCAAAAATTTACTATCCGTTCATTTAAATATAAGGATATTTGTAGAGTGATGGGCTCTATTGCGCATGGGACATTCTGTAGTGAACTTACAATTGGGATTTCTCTGGACTTCAGGAAGAGGCATGTGACGAGATGTCTTCCTTTGTTTCATAGTGGCCTTCTGGAGTCAATAGGGAGGCTTCTTTGTATCCTTGATTTAAATGGCATCATGAACTCTTCTTCTTTTGTTGGATGATCCACAGGAAGATAATATTGTTAACTTAGAGACATGAATTAATTATTTAAAGCGGATGAGATTTGAGCTTAACTTTGCTCAACACGTCTTTGTCCACAGTGTGAGTTCTGGAAATGCCCCCTTCATGATCCTGTCAGAAGTATATTGTTGTTATGAGAGAACGCCCAAGTACTTAGTTGATGGCATTAACTTTATAAGCACTGGCTAGTGAATATTCTAACCCACGTTTATTCAGGACTTTGTATTCACCAGAACAAGACGTCACAAGCTTGCTTGTTTTTCCACATGAAATATGGATAGAAAGTTACTAAATCCACTGGTTGGTACACCGGTAAAGATGTTATCATAAATTGCTTTGTCCCATCTCCTTGGTTATGGTATGCGCCAAAACATCCATGGCTAGGGACTGCATGTGTATAATTTTGTCCGTTAAGTCATGTAGGGTGATTTTGGAAGTTTCAGGAGTTTTTAACTTCAGTAAGAATTGCAAAATAGCTTGTATTAAGGGTTCTTTACCCCTAAAGTGCCTTAAAGGGGTACACCTTTATAAAATTTGTAATCGCTTCCTGATAGGCCAACAGTGCACTTAGAAGAAAGTAGTTCCATCTCAGCAGGTCATTGGAAGCCATCTGTCTCAAAATTTAAATAAAATACAATTAGCCCTCTCTACAGCCCCATTAATATAGGCGTTATATGGTGCTTTGAAAGCTTGACGAGTGTCAAATAAGGCCATCAATTCTCAGATCATCTCTGAGATGAAATTGAGACCATTGTCAGGTAGAAATACCCTTAGAATTCCATGTTGTTTGAATAGTTGCTGTTACAAAATTAAGGTGTTGCTTGAGCGGTGGCCATAGGAACTAATACAGCTTTGTTACATTTGGTAAGATGATCCACAGTTAAAATGATTTATCAGTGTCCATGGACACCTGTAGACAGAGGACCTATAACATCAATGCTTACTGTATAAAATGGGTCAATAGAGAAACTACTTGGTATTGAAGCCTTATGTTGGGCTGATAGTGCTGGCGAAAGGTGATACAAGCATAAAAATAGTATTAGGTTGATATGAGCATTTGTTATGATTTTTTCATTCTAAATAATAGGTGATTCCAATAGTGTGCCAGGCCAAACAGTAATAGGACTTCTTGCCCTTGCTCTTTTACAATAACAAGAGACCTTTACCTATAAATTCTCAGGGCAACCCACCAACCCAGCAGACCAACAACTTCTCCATCTGAGGCTTAACTACTCAATATGGCTCAGAGGTCCTATTTAAGAACTGTCCAATGATTGTGGTTCAATGGCCTCTATTGACTCCCTTGGGGTTTCTCCCCTTCAATCTTTCCAGTTCATCATTGTTGCTGCTAGTTGCCCAAGTTCACACGAAGTTTCCATCTAATTCAAGGTTGGGAGTTGGTTGCTCCAATTACTCAGGTGTTTTAACCCAGCACCTAACCTCTGGGGATCTTGAGTCTTAACTTTATCATCTAAGATAAACTCTGTTCACTGAAAACTTAAATAGGTAGAAAACAAAAGATAAGCTTTTTATTATGAGGTAGATCAAACTAAAATAGGAAATACTTGCCTGTCTGTGTCATTGACACTTATTGCCGGCATTGTCAGCACTCAATGGCGATTCTCCCTTCTTAGAATTTATCAGAACTCTCACTGTATACTCATCATCCTTAAATGTCCTTATTATGCAATCCTAGATTTGTTGTAATCTGAATTAATTAAATATATTGACATCTTTGCATAAGTTGCTGGTGTCAAATTTAAACAAAATGATGTTGGGGATTATTCCTGATACTCTCATGAAGTCAGTATGTGATTTGACTTTATTTAATTAATATTAAATGGTTTGACATCCTCAGCATAAGTCGCTAATGTCAAAGTTGACTAAAAATTCCAATTGGGATCGTTTCTGATACTTTTGACGTAAATTTAAGCAAATCATTGTCTTAATTGATAATATTAATTATCTTGACATCCTTGGCCTCAGTTACCGGTGTCAAGAAACCAATTTCATATTGGGGATGATCCCTAATACTTTATTGATCCTGCAGATCAAGCCAGAACAATCCAACCAAATGGGGACCACGCATTGGGTATTATTATTAGATGATAAATTGAAATTAGCAAAATAATTGGCAATCATCCTCAATTAAATATTACACTAATTTTGTTAATATGTGAGAAATATCACCTGGTTAAAAACTCAACATATCCCCTAACTTAACCAGATGATAATTCTCGAGTGTGAATCCATCTATTCGGTGGGCCAAAACACATTGACACGATGGTTGTGAAGTTCTTGACCCTTCCCCCCACCTCCAAGAGGCGTCAGAAAATGAACATAGGGCTGAGGTTCCACTGGCAGCATCTTCCCCCAAAAACTGTGTCAGTGGATTTTCCACCTCCTAAATAAACCTCAAGCTAATCAAGCAACACACTATCAGAGCCCCCCTATAGTGAGAACCAATGTTGAGAATTTTTCATTCTCAAAAATAGTTGAATCCATTAGTGTGCCAGGCCAAACAGTATAGACTTCTAGTCCTTGCTCTTTCACAATCATCAACGACCCTTCTCTAAATATCTCAGGATAACCCTTTAAACCAGTAGACCTACAACTCCTCCTTCTGAGACTTAATACTCATTATGGCTCATAGGTCCTCTTTAAGACTTGTCCAATGATTGTGGTTCAATCGCCTCTATTGACTCCCTTGGGGTTTCTCCCCTTCAATCCTTCCAATTCATCATTGTTACTGCTAGTTGCCCAAGTTCCCATGGGGTTTTGATCTAGTTCAAGGTTGGGAGATGGTCGTACCAACCACTCCAGGTGTTTTAACCCAGCACCTAAACTCTGGGGATCTTGAGTCCCACCTCCTTCAGCTAAGCAAAAATCTCTTCACTGAAAACCTAATAAAGGTAGGAAAATAAAAGGTAAGCTTCTTATTAAGAGGGAGATCAAACTATTTATAGGCAATTCTTGCCTGTCTGTATCATTGGCATTTATTGCCAACACCATCAGCGATCACTGGTGATTCTCCATGCTTAGCATTCATCAGCAATCTCACTGATAATACCCATTACACTTGAATGTCCTAATTATGAAATCTTTAATTTGTTGTAATCTGAATTAATTAAATATATTGACATCCTCAGCATAAGTTGCCAGTGTCAAATTAAGCCAAAATGCTGTTGGGGATTATTCCTGATATTGTCACGAAGTCAGTATGTGATTTGACTTTATTAATCAATATTAAATGGTTTGACATCCTCAGCATAAGTCGCTGGTGTCAAAGTTGACTAAAAATTCTATTGGGATAGTTTATGATACTCTTGACATCAAATTTAAGCAAATCGTCATCTTAATAATCAAATAACTATCTTGACATCCTCAGACTCAGTTGCCAGTTTCAATTCCTACCAATTTCCTATCAGGGATGATCCCTGATACTTTCTTAATCTTGAAAATCAAGACAGCTCAACCCACTAGTACTAAAAAAAAGACAGCTCAACCCAACCAAACTGGGGAGCACAAATTAGGTCTTATCATTAGATAATGAAATGAAATTAGCAAACTAATTTGCAAAAAACCCTCAATTAATTATTATACTAATTTCATTATCATATGAGGAATATAACCTGATTAAAAATCCAACAGCAATTCATTCCAAAAATATTGAGATTTCAACCATTGGTGATTTTTTTGTACCCCACCATGCACAGTACTTGTATACCCTTCCATAATGACCTCAGTCCAATAAGAGGGGTGGACATAAGGGAGCCACTTTTCTTTACCAATCTATAGAGCATGCCATCAGTTATTTTAGTGGTGTCCAATTGCTATTTAAGTTCACTTTGAACTTCAGAGATTTATAATGATCATAAATCATAGCGACAAAAGAGGTCATAAAAGGCGGTCCTCCTCAGCTGATAAGACTGTTAAACCTGGTAAACGGTAGATACTACCAGCATTTTGGTGGATGGCGCTGAGTTGATAAATGACTAGAAAATCATAGTTTTGTAACTATAAACCCCTCCAGGCTAATTGGCTGTCAGGATCAGGCATCTGTTGCAACCAACGAAGATAGGTATAATTAGTTAATATCATAAAATGTGTCCTATATATTAAAGGACAGAAATGCTTAATGGCTAAGATCACCGCTAAACATCTGTGTTCAGTTACGCTGTAGTCCTATTCATCTTTAGAAGGAGCCTTGCTAAATATGTGATTGGGTGGTCTACCTGATTGTCGTCATGTTGCTCCAGGATGGCCCCATTGACAACGTCATTGGAGCTGATAAAAAGCAGGAAAGGCTTATAGAATTTAGGATGTATTGGCACAGGATATTTGGTAAATGCAAATCATAAAGCGTTAAATGATCATGTCTGCAATAAATTTCAATGGAAAGGCATATTTCTCTGTAACAGATAGACTAAGGGCTCAGTGAGTTCAGCAAAAAGAAGGATGAATTGGTGGTAATAACTGACCATCCTCAGAAATACCTAGATGTCCCTTAGGACTTTTGGAGAGGACATCTTTTGTATGGCCGTAACTTTATCTTGAAGGGGTTGAATGCCTTCGTTGGTTACCTTATGCCCAAAAACTTCAATTTCCACTGGAAAAATGGGCATTTTGAGGGATTTATTTTAAGGATGCTGACAATAGTTGTTCAGATACCTGACATAGGTGGTTGAGATGGGAGCTAAAAGTTTGGGGAAAGTTGTTGTTAAGTTTTTAAATACAACAGGACACAATACATCCTCAAGGTCCCCTAAGGTGCCATCCAAGGCTCGTTGGAACGTATCAGGGGCGTTGCACAGCCCCTGAGGCATTTGTGTTGGTTTAACAGACTCTATTTAGTGATGAGAGTGCACTTTTCTTGGTCCTCCTCATCATGGTCTATTTTTTAGTAGCCAATGGCTAGATCCATATCATAGAAGAACGTGAGCTGTCCAGCATCTTCAGGGAATAATTGATCCTATGTAAGAAATAATTATTCTTTTGGGTGGTTAACTTTAGTTTTCAATAATCCATCACTACGCGATGGATTACATCTTTCTTTTTTCCAATAGCAGAAGTAAAGCTTAAAGGCTTTATGAAGGTTTTAATAGACTGTCTGGATAAGTTGTTTAATTTGTCAGTTACTTGGGATTCTTACAAAATGTATTTTTGATAAATCTTGGTCCATATTGGCGCAGTATCTCTAGTATCTATCTGGTGGGTCAAAACTTTCATTTTTTAAAATTGTTAGGCCAAAGGAAAATTTATCATAATATTCAGCTAAGAGTTATCAGCGGCCTCTCGATGGGTTTTGGTGAGATCTGAGCCAATAAAATGTTAAATGGTGGCTTTGGTAGGAGGATCCTCAAGTCTATAATCTCAGAAAGTCCCAAAATTATGTACCCTATGTAATTCATCAACAGGTAGCAAGCGAGCATAATCTATAGGGTCCTTATTCCCTAGGATTTATGAGGTCAAAGTCAGATACCTATCAAAACCAAAATGGTCCCTAAATATGTTGGATCAAGAATGCCTGTATAGAAAATTCTTCTTGATGGATGGTTATCTACCCCACGAACTTTTAGTATTTGACTGGGGAATATGTACTTTGATACAGGTATCTACTATAACCTGATCCTGAGCTGGGATTACAACTTGAGAAAGAGTGTATAATGACATGCATTCCTGAGATTCAGCGGCTTGAGAGCCAATATTAATCAAGATCCAACTACATGATATTTGATCTAGTATGAAGTTGGTTATCTTCCATAAGGCAGATTCTTTAATTGGTATTTTCTTCCTTGTTACATACTTCTGGAAGATAAGAGGGACTGGTGCCCAATTTATAGATAAATAGGACTCAAATTAGTTAACATTCCTGAAGTACTCAAGCAGTATTTGTGTCCATAATACTAAGTTGTAACTCTGACTCTCAAGAGCCACAATAGGGGCCTTTTGGTAAGCTTCCCAAAACACAATAGTAATGGTGAATAAGTTCCAAGAGATTGGGTGCAATCATTGTCCACCGTTTCATACTTGATGTTATGTTGAAAGTCAGGCACAACTTTAATTCAATTAAAACTTTGTAATATAAAACATTCACTGGAGATCCGGTGTCAACAATGGCTTGAACTTAAGATTACACACCCAGACTTCCACCTTAAGAACTGAGTACCCAAACTGAGGATGAAGAGTGAATTAAGAAGTTGAAAAATACATAGGGAACAAGAGTAATCTGAATCACTGTCTTTATTTTTAGCAGATTTATTGAAGGCATTGCTATAAGAAGGGTTAGCAGAAATGATAGCCCTAGAAGTAGGTGGTTGGGGCTTAGGGTGGTTGTCAACATGAAGGGCCCCTCCCTTCATGTTGATAGGGCTTTTTCTCCTCATCTGCAAATCTCTTGTAACACTCTTCTGCGGTATGACAGCATCTTCCACAGTAAGTTCATTTGATATTCTTCTTATTAGGACTCTTTTTCTCAAGAGCGTTGGCTTGAAGGTGTCAATTAGGAGATAAGCTGTGCTTGAATGCCTTGTGAAGTGAAATGGGGGATTTTTGATAAGGGCCTCTTTAATGTCCAGACTGCTAAAGAAATTTCTCTTTATAGCGCTGATATGTAACTACAAGGCTGGACAAGGTGCCAGGGTGGAGATGACTGCAATAATGGCGTCATCTAGAGTATAATGCCACAGGTAATGAGGGTCTGAGCCTCATAGTAAAATCAAATTGGTGAAATTAGTTAGTGATTCCCTGTGCTTGATTTAAATTCCCATGAAGGCCTGCTTCTGCAAGGATAGGATCTAATCACTTCTAGTTTTTTTATCAAGGAAGTCTTAACTTGGTTCTAGGTTTGACTATTCTTCAGATGAGAAACCATTATTTCTTGGGCGATTTGACTCAAGCAGGTGGGTATATGCTTAACCTTCTATCAATTGGTAGCCCTCCATGGCACTTTCATACCCGTTTATGAACAAAGTAATACTTTCTTCACCATGGATGTAATTTTCTTGAACGTATTCTTAAAGTTAGTATAACCAGTTTAGATAAAACATTAGTTCCAGTTGGTGAAAGAGGAGCCAAAAATAAGGACTTAATATCATTATATTCAGAGGTTTATATCTGATCAAGCTGAGCTCTCAAATCTTGATGTCTCTGTAAATCTGTATATTGTGTCATTATGGTGGTGGCGGTGGCTTATTGGCTAAAGTTCACTGAGTCCTTGAAATTCTAGCTTCTGGGCTTCCATGACAATCTTAATGGAGGTTTGTTCCATTCTTAATAGCTTCAACTTGGCAAGTGAATTATATGAGCCAGTCATTAGCGGGCTAATTGAACATTATACAAAACAAGATAATTTGCATAAATTCATGAGCCCGTCATCTGAGGCTTCCAATTATAGTTGAGGTTAAGAGGTCGGTCTTTGAGGTCTTCATTACATCCATGAGTAATAACTTCAACTTGGGGTTTATGTTGGGTGACCTGATTCTGGAGATTATTCAATTAGGATTGAGAAGCATCATCCTTATGTTCTGTCATGGTAGGTCTAGGAGGGCCAGGAGGGCCAATTTCTTTGCCAAATGGAAAGGTCCCTCCATTTCAGGTGGCCTGGGAGGGCTGACATCCCCTAGGTGGCCTTATAGATCAAGCGGCCCATTATCCCCTGGAGGGCCAGGGGTCCCAGTTAATCCCAGGGGCCCTATAGGACTAATATCCCCATGGGGCCCATGAATCCCAGCAGGTCTCCGTTGCTGGGAGGGCCTTGATAGCCTGGGGCTCTTCAGGGCCAACAGGCCTTGTGTACCAAGGCAGGATTGCAGTTAGCCTTCTTTGAATTGTACAAAATATTATTCCAGCTGTTCCTCAAGGCTGGAGATATTATCTAAGAATTCTAACAGCCTTCCTGGCTTGTAGGTAAACTTCAGATGTGGTAGCATCCACTTGGGCTGTAAGATGATTTTGTAAATATGCAAAGGCTTCTTTATCCAACAAAGTCATCTGACATTGTGCTTTGTTAATTAAGCGGCAACTTTTGAAGATAACATTTTTGTTCTCTTTAAAAAAGGAGTAGGAGGTTTGATAAGGTTTATAGGTGAATGATCCAAGGAATTGAAATAGTTCCAATTATCACAGTACTCTTTGGTGATATAGTCTATAATTTTTCATAATATGATAGATGGCTGGATGGACAAAGTTGTGAAGGTACTGGTCAATTCTGGTTCCCACTTTGGTGGTGGGCAAACTAGGAGCCAAGTAAAGCTCTCTCATGGTGGAAGGGAATGACTGTTTCTCTGACCTGGAAGACTTCACTTCAGGCACAAAAATACCATCAAATAGTTGCTTAACAATAGGGCTAAGGTTGTAAACTTTTATTTGGTATTTTCCTTAGTCTAAAAGAGGTACTTTATCTGTGTACTAGGCCATAAATTCAAATGTAGCTGGTACAGGGGTGCCTACATCAAAGTGAGCATTATCAATCTAATGGGTAATGCTTCTAACCCCGTTATCTTAGGAGGTTTTTTTGGGATTGTTTTCCATCTTCTTTTATGTTCTCACCCTTTATAGCAATTTGGAATACCTGGCAGGGAGAAATACTTTTCTGTCAGCATTGTAGACAGCAGGGATAGATGAGGGGGCAGGCTTTAAATATGCTTGGATATTGATGTGGTTAATTTTTATAATTAAATCAAGGGATCAAATCTACTGGATGAGAAAGGCTTTCTAAATAACCTCATTAAATCCTAAAAGTTTAAGTATCACAATTAAAAATTTTATAAAGTAAAAATGATAAAGCAAGGCAGGTAAATCTGCTTCCACCCTAGTGCAGCTTTTGAGTTCAAAAAATGTACTGGCTAGAAAAATTCTTGGTGTGGTATATTTGTCCCAAGGTCAACCCACCTCAAATATTTAAAAAATGATGAAGCACTTATTTGAAGCTTGGGATATTTATATAGTGATGGGGTTTATTTCTCATGGGACGTTCCATAATGTACTGACAATCAGATCTCCCTGTAATTCAGGAAGAGCACGTGATGAGACATCTTTGTCACTTGGTAGTCTTCCAAAATTGATAGGGACTTCTCTGTATCTTGGACTTGACTGGAATCCAGATCTTTTCATTTATCAGATGATCTAGGACGGATACCTTAGTTAATTTAGTGGTAGGAATTAAGTAATTTGTAGGCGGACAAGATATGAAATTTACTTTATTCAATACCTCTTTGTCCATTGTGTAAGTTCTGACACTTACATTGCTCATAATAAGACTGAGAAACCTATAGATAGACCTTATATCAGAAGAATGACAGCCTTGAAGAGAAATTTCCTGAAAATAGTGCCATAAAATGGGACACTTTTGGTGATCTTGTCCAATGAACGCCACTGAAAAGAATAATGTACCACCTACCAAATATGCCACTGATGCATTGAACTGGGTGGATCTACACACTGAAGGGAAGACTATTATGAAGACGAGGATGCAGTTAGTGCAGGATAACACGCGTTAGGAGCACCTAGTGCAGTGGCTGTACCTGTTTGACTACAAATGAATGGAGTTGAGGGATTGGATTGAACAATACCTACTTAGCACAGGCTATTCAACCTACCAGGGTCATCAATACAGTTAAATAAGAAGAGTAGCTTGTGATGTTTACCTTCAAGAGCATAGAACCGGATACTAAGGTTTCTACTAAGGACACATAACAGAGATAAGTTCAGAAGCAGTTTTAAGAGTTAGCCACTGAAGTTTTTAATGATTGGGAACCCATTTGGAAAGAGCGTTACAAAGGTCAAAGTGATGATTCAGAGTGTTTTCGTCTTGTCTGTACTGGATGCTGGAGCGCATGTCATACTATATACTCTAAGTTGGTGAAAATTCAAGTATATGCCAGACATAGACTATAATGTCAAGTGACATACAGCTATTCCAAATATCAAGCGCGCCTTAGGATCTTATTCAGTGTTGCCATTGCATTTTGAGTTCCTGGTTCTGACGGCTCC
Source organism: Massospora cicadina (assembly GCA_022478985.1). Classification (NCBI taxonomy): domain Eukaryota; kingdom Fungi; phylum Entomophthoromycota; class Entomophthoromycetes; order Entomophthorales; family Entomophthoraceae; genus Massospora; species Massospora cicadina. The sequence continues at coordinate 43,527 of JAKSZP010011059.1, forward strand.
AACGGTGGTTCTGGACAAAGACCACTATGATTTTTTGGTTGACACCCAGTTTCTACTCAAATTTGGTGCTAAGATTGTCTTCACCAACAGTACCATGAGCATACTCGGCTACCAACTGCCACTGGTGTTCAAGGATGAAGATGCTAAGTCACTCAAGTAGAGGGCATGCTTGGTTGAAACTTATTTGTCAATATACTCAATACACTAAACCCTTAAGGAGAAGAGCGTTAAAAAACTACCCTCCATGGTTAGCGCAAAGTAAGACCTACCATTGAGAGTCAGTGAAGCTGTGGAGATCAGACCTGGTGAACAACGTCATATGCTACTATCATTCAGTGTTAAGATACTTTTAAACTAATACTCAAAGTCTACAGCTGCTATGGGATCAGAGAACAGGATTCAAGAGTACTGCCTGGGTTTTTGATACTGTCAAGATTTGAGATAACGACCAAATTGAAATCCCCACTTCCAAATTGAGCTATAATGAATCAACTCTCAAACCTATCCAAATGAAGATGACTTCAGGATTCTCATCTCCAATTCCTGAGTCATGTGGGTGGAGTTTCCACCGATTCAGTCATGTGGTCAGTGAAACAAGTTAAGGATGCCCATCAGGAAGTCAATATGGAAGACCAGGAAAGATCCTGAATGGATGGGGCCACGACAATCCTCAAGGCACTGTGTCCCCACTCATCAAATAAATATTGATGCCTTTTAACCTAATAAATATTCAGTATTCTAATCATTTTTCCGTCTCCTTCTCAATACTTTTAAGAATTTGCAGCTTTGAGCCAACTTTAGACCTTGGCGACAGTCTAGAGAACTGCAACACTGACAAATGTGGTGCTCACTACAGGAGGCTCCAAGATGTCCTAAGTGAAATGTCTATCACAAACAATGGAAAATATTAGCAGCCCTGAAGAACAATCCGCTGGTCAGTCAAAAAGCGTTGCTCGATGGGTTAGTACCTCGCAATATGAAATACTACCTGTGCAACCTGAAAGGTTAGAAATCCGGGCTGCATTTCAGTTCTCCCTGCATTCTATTGATGCAAGTACCAACTTCAGTACAAGAACATTAATGATGTTGTCCAACAATCAATAAATGGAATCTACTCCATGGGTGCCCACTCCAGCCACTTCTGCACCTCTTCTGCGCCATCTACCATTTTGGGACCTCAATGCCTTGACCCAGTTGCCAGCAGGAGAACTTGCACTGGGTCCTTAATGCTACCTTCGCAACTTTGTTCACCCAGCTATTCATCACCTACTTCAACTAGTTGCTTTGCACCATCAAGAGGTCTCCTGACAACTGGGGCTCACCCAGGCCTTGCACACTCAGATCATCAATTTTTATAACGCAGCCTCCTCCTTTGTTATGACAATTGTGAGGCCATTATTGATGATTGACGGTTAATCAACGAGGTCTAGACCAAATTGTAGTGTTAGACAGCGGGATCTCTGGCTATCTTGAGGACCAGCTGCGTCAGAACGTCCAACTTCTTGAGGCAACATGGAAACAGCGCCTCCCCAAGTTGAGGATCTGGTACAAGCCCTACAACAATACTATAAAGAGCTGGCTTCTCGTGACTACTCTTCCAGGAGTGAAGGTCCTGAAGGGCCTAGGGGGCCTGAAGGCCCCAGAGGGCATGTAAGACCTGAGGGGCCAGAAGGTCTCCATGGACCTCCTGGGGCCCCAGGTCCCTCAGCTCCCACCCATGATGGCCCTGAGGACCTATGGCAGAAGTATTTGATAACAGCCTTGGCTGCCCTATGCGATCAAATTTGGAATGTAGCTCAGGGATGCAAACTTCGAGTGGATGGAGTCTTCCCTCAACCCTAGAGTCTCTATTGATGCCCTGTCAGACAAAATGGACAACCTCAGTGCCTTCATCAAGCTTACTGATACTAATATCTCTCAGCTCAAACAAACTTGTCAAGGGTTTATAACCTGTTTGACTACTCCCAAGAGCCAGCTTCACCTTCAGGCTGCCAACATTCAATTCATAAAGAAGCAACTTACAAATAAGGCTTCCATTTCCTTCCTCAACCAAAACTGGGATGACATTCAAGAGGACCTTGAAGGTCTATGGCGACGGCTAAACCAGCATACCCCCATGACTATGAAGAAACTGAGATTTCGGAGCCATCGGCCATCCCTGGTGTTAACACCCTTTCCACTCCTCTTGCAAATAACTTTAAACCATGTTTAAAGAAAGGTTCACCCCAGCCAGGTGAACATTGCCTCCTTCCTGTACGTATATGAGAGCTCCATGGAGGAGACCACTGACTGGCAGAAGGTAAAAATATCCACTCCTGCCTAGATAGCACCGCCCAGGAGATCATGACCCCCCATTTGAAGGAGTGCAACACTGGGAACAGGTCCGTACAGCCTTAATCCAAGAGTTTGGCAGCAATCAAACCCTGGCCAACCAAAAACAGGCGTTCATAAGTATCCAATTGAATAAAGGAGAAAGGCTCATGGAGTTTGTCAGCCGCTTTTATGCCCAAGTATAATCCTCAGTCACTACTAATTGTATCACTCTGGATGATGCTATTACCGCCATCATTTCTGCATTGGGATCCTATCCTGAGGTTTAAATGTATATGATTGGACAGAAGAATGGGTTTACCTGTTTTGAATGGTTGACTGGATCTAAGTCGTCGGTTACTATAAACCAAAAATATCCTAAGCATATCCAAACTTGGGATTTGTGGCCTAGCGATTTCACTTAATAATATTTGACTATGATGACATGGGCTTGAGGGCTTTGTTGGTTAGGTCGGACTTAAAATAAAGTATTGACTTAATGACTTAGGCACGTGGGATTTGTTGGTCTATGTCAAAATTATTTTTTAATGCAGTTAAGTTTTTTATCAGATTAATTACTAATTAGTGGTATGAATCGCCTTGGTATGTGCTGCTGATTGCTTGTGAAAGAGAATCAGTTCAGCTATTTGCAGACGCATCTGAAACGCCATCTTGAGAATATTGATGTTAGTTACACTGACCCTGAGGCCGTGTGAAATGCCCTGGGTCAAAATATTTGTAGACCCTCAGATGAACATTTTACGTGTTCCTCCGGCCAAGTGCCATTGAAAATGAGACGTCATGGGTAAGATGTGGTGAACATAAAACCCTATAAATTATCTCCAGGTTGATACTAATAAAATACAATCAACTATTACCACTAGTTCATAGTTTAGCTTATATGCTTTCTGTGTTTAATACTTTAAGTTGTATTAAGTCGAGGATTTACTTGAGATCAGTAAGATCAGGGCAGCGTGCCATCATCCAAGTAATGACAGGGGAATATTAATTCAAAGTGCTATTACCAAGGAGTTATATCTTGAACTATAGTCACGATCTAGTATATTGTCACCATACAATAGACGTACAAAACTCCATGATACCATAGAAGAAGAATCAGCCATCTGAAAAAGCCTAAAAATTCAACAACCTGCATCTGAGAGATCAAGAAAGCACTTAACGAGATCTCTGAGTCAACTCTTCACTTTAAGGCTACATTTACAGGCCCCTCTAATCGTCCTAGAGTCCATGTGGTCAAAAACCAGAGAAATTTTCAACCTCGATGCACTTACTGTAACAGTTTCAGACACAGTGCTAAGACCTGATGGAAACGACTTACCAAGGACTCTGGAAAATGGCCATCAGCATGAAGGATGAGGCTCTCCATGCTGACATCCCTACCCAGCCTCGAGAATCCTCCATAATCTTAAACAAAATAGGAGCTATCATATCTGGAGAAGAAGTTTCAGTAGCCAATGATAATAAAGAAATTGATACTGCTTACTATTCTTTCAATATCTCTCTCATGTTCCTTACGCTGCCACCCCATTTTGGAAGTCTGGTTACTTGGGTTGCAGTTCAAGTTCATAAAATTCAGTCCTTGCCATAGTCAACAGTGGCTCCCCATGAATGTCATAACATCTAAGCTAATGAAGCGCGTCAAGATCACTCCAGATTTGCCAAACTATATGGAGTATGGCACAGCTGGCCCTCAATTTACCCAATCAATAGGGGATTATTCCTCTTTACTGTTGAGGTTTGAAAAGCTTGCTGTAAATACCCCACTGTCGCGCTAAATAATCCTATCTATGACCTGCTCATCAGGACTCAGTTCCTTTGAGACTACTCAGAAGTACTCCATTATGATGGCGGCTTTCTATCCCTACTAGGGGCATCAGGTCCTTCTGATCTTCAAGACCTCTCATGATTCTAAAACTGAGGTCAAAGCCTGAGCTGTCTACCGGAGAGTAAAGGCTGAATCAATCATCTTGAATATCACATTAGGGGCTCCAGAGTCCGATTGCCCCCTCCTGCTGTTGATGGGCAAGAGGGCATGCCTTTCTACTTACCCAGGGCGACTACCATACCTCCGAAGTTCCAAGTCATTGCTGACACCTGGGTCCATGTCAACATCCCATCGGGACACCTATAGGAAATCCAAGGCATAGACAACCCATTTACAAAGGAGTTGCTAATCTGTCCGGGGATCCTAGATACAGCTTATTCCAGATCTATATCAGTGTTGTTGGCCAACCTTACTGAAAAACCCAAAATAGTAGGTCCAAACATTCCTGCCACCTATGTTTGCCTTCTACTGGTGGAGGCTATTGCTGATATCCAAAGCTTAAAATATTTAAGAGATTTCAGCTTGGAGACGCCTCCATCAGTCAGCCTGGTCAACACCAATATTGGCAAGGACCTCTTGGATGACAACAACATAAGGTTTAAGAATTGTTGGAGGAGTACTTGGACCTAATTTCAGCCTCATCCTATGACTTTGGAAGAATGAACGGAGTCATGCATCATGTAGAAACTAGAAACTCTCCACATTTTCAGTCCTGACCTTACCATAAAATCAAGGTTGAAGAGGCCCAGGTGACAGTGGAACAAAAACAACTACTTGACGCTGGGATCCTGGTACCATTGTGCAGCCCTTGGGCCTCTACTCTGCTGCTGGTTTGGAAGAAGGATGGCAGTCACCTGGTGGTTATGGACTATTGGCAACTCAATTTCTGCACCAAGAAAGACAGTTATCCTCTGCCATGAATTGACGATTCCCTCCATCTGCTTTCCAGACCCCAGTACTTTTCTACCATGGATCTTGTCAGCAGATATTGCAAATTGAGCTCGCTCCTGAAGATCAAGCTAAGTGCACTTTTATAGCCAACGAAGGACTATTTGAGCCCATAAGGATGCTCCAGGGCCTTTTTAATGCCCCGGCCACTTTCCAACGTGCCATGGATGGGATCCTTGGGGACTTGAAGCTTTCATGTATCCTCGTTTACCTAGACAACATTACCTTTTTCTCATGAACCTTTAATGGACACATTGAGCATCTCAGGGAAGTCTTCAATCGGCTACAAAAGTCTTCTATAAAGCATAAACCTTTAAAGTACTTTTTCTTCCAATATGAACTAGAGTTCCTGTACAGAAAATTCCAAGGATGGCATCCAGCCCATACCAGACAAGGTTGATGCCATAGAGAGAATTCCACGCCCCCAAAGCTTAAGGGATAACCAGGTTTCCTAGGCATGGTGGGCTATTATCGTCAGTTTGTCCCCAGGTTTGGCAACCTATCTGAGCTAATATTCTGAACTTTGCAGAAGAATGTTCCATTTGAATGGCGGTCTGAACAAGAACAGGCTTTTAACGCCTTGAGGACTGCTCTATGTACTAAACCCATTCTAGTCCACCTGTGCTTCAACCAACCCTTCTTGTTGTTTATGGATGCAAGTGATGTTGCTTCAGAATTTCTAGCCCAACATGATGAAACCAAGTTGACCATCCTGTAACCTACTTTGGTAAGACGCTGAGTAAAGCTGAACAGAACTACAGCGTTATCAAGAAAGAGCCTGGCTGTCTTGCTAGCCATCAAACTTTTCCAGCCTTATCTCTATGGCACTTACTTTTAATATTATTACAGACCACTCCTTGCTCCGGTGGCTCCAGAAAATGAAGGACCCAGATGGCTGACTAGCCAAGTGGGACTTATGACTATAGAGTTATGATTTCACCATTGTCCATCATACAGGCGCGATTCATCAAAATTCTGATGGCCTCTCCAGGATGCTGGTGCTAGCAGTTTTAACCCTCAAGGAGGACTGGCTATATGATCTAATAGGACAACCATAGCAGTGGGAATTGGAAACTCTTGAGTTTTAAGCTGAACTCTGAATGATGACTCGAGACACTCAAATTTTGGATGGGCTGCTTTACAAGAAGGCCAATAAGAAGTGGCTCCCTTACGTCTTCCCCTCTTCCTGAACTGATGTTATTCTAGAGGGCCATTCTACTGTGGGACATGGGACAGTTAAATAGACTCATTTTTGTCTGAAGTCACAATGTTACTGGGACCAAATGATGGAAACCATCCAAGAGGTCTTGGAGGCATGTATGACTTGCCAATCTCAAGACCAAGCCAATCCTCAATTCCAACACTCAGTGGTCGCCCCAACTGGGCCCTTCAATGTTGTTAGCATTGATGTGGAGGTCCCACTTCACACTGGGCTGCATGGCCATAAGTATATTATCCTAGCTGTGGACCACTTAACCAAGTGGGTTGAAGCGATTTTTGTTCCAACTACAACTGCCAAGGCCACAGCCCTCTTCCTTGTTTGATCCATTTTCACCCATATTGCGTACCTGTCAGGCGAACAGCAAGTAAGAGTTAAACTGGCCTTCCAGCCCAGATGCTAAAGTACCTGAACATTAAACCAGAATGCCCGAGGCACTGCTGCTGATATGACGAATATGGAACTAGAAAGGAGTTCCACCAATATCTGCCGGTGAGCCAGAATTTCATACAGGCACAAAATAGAATACCAGAAGAACATGGCCATTAACCCCAAGGGGTATGAGAGTGCCAGCAGAAAAGGCGGCATAATTCTTGACATATAAAAACTGAATTTTGGGGAGGGTTTTTAATGGAAAATTTTTAAGGAAGAAGAATTGACCAACAATTTTCTCAGTGCGATGTGACTGATTAAATAGTAGTCAATTTGGAGGAAAAATAAGCTGGGATAAGGTCCTGTAAGTTTGACCTAACTGGCAAATTATTTGGGAATAGGCGGGTTAGTTCCCTGGGAACTGACAAAAAAAATTTGGCGGCGGGCCAAGTCACTGTCAGTTTGATCTTGAACATCTGAACCAAGGCTCATCTACATTAATGACAGTTGGTGAAACGGCATTTGGCCTGACAAGCAGTGGGAATCCCTAAGGCCACCCCACATAGGGGTGGACCCATTTTGTTGGGAACAGGTTTGGGACGCCCAACCCACCCATGCTCAGTTGCTGGGCCATTCATTCAGTCAGTGGCATTGTGTCAGTCGCAACGCCCAATTTTCCAGCAGGAAGTTTTGAAACCTCATCGATGGTGCCTGATGCTAATACCTGCCCATCGGGGGTGATTCCTGATGGATTTGGGAGAGGGGAGATTTTTCCAATCATCATGTTAACCAAATTGCAACCATCAGGCATCCTGGCCAATAGATCAGTCTTCATACCTTTTTGACCATTTGAAATCTAAGCATCGGGCTGATTGCCACTCAACTTAGTTATGATCAATTTCATTTTGGTGATCTCAGCTCAGATTTCACTGATTCCTCGTAGCAGTTCTGCCAAAGAGAGTGAGGGTACTGGAAGTGGGATCTGAAGCGGGAGGGCTGTTACCCAGCGCTCATCTACCATGTGAGCGAGATCGCCCTGAGTAATGAGGGGTAAGGCCATCCTCTTTGGTACCTTCTTTCTCAGGAACAGGAAAATGGCCCGATTGACGCCCAGAGGACGTTCCCCAGGACTTACAGTACCCCAAATCTTACTTTTGGACAATGGGTTGAACTTCACTTCACAGATAATGCAAGAACTTAACTCGCTATTTGGCACTACCCAGAGTTTTGCTGCATCTTACCACCCATCTACTAATGGGGCAGTAGAACGCGCTAATGGAACTCTTATTTCCATTCTACGAAAGTTGGCCGCCTCAGATCCTGTCCGTTGGAACCACTACCTACCCAGCGCTTTGCTTGCCTACAGGGTAAGCTACCACCGAGTCATTGAGATGTCCCCTTTGAGGTTCTGTATGGGTGTATTCCCCATCTACCAGGTAGCATCCAGCTATTTCTCGAGACCTCCACAACTGAGAACTATGAATTAACTATATGGGCCTTAGCCAAAGAAATTGTCCAGCTTCAAGCCTTAGCTACGCAAGACATCATCACCACTACAGCAAGAGATACATTTCAATTTAATCTCGGCTGACCCTCTTTACCAACTTTCCAATTAGGTGACCTTGTTCCCTTCTATCACCATCAACCTGGAGGCTGACAGAATAAGCTAGACGTTCTTTGATCTGGACCCTATAAGGTCATTCATAAGGTGAAGTCTGAGTACTCCATTGCCAATGTCAACCGGGGACTGTGGTCAATTGGGTACATGGCTGGTTCCTTCAGCTGTATACCCCCCTCTGGCAGGATCTTGAGGGGAAGTCATTAGGATTCAAGATAATGTCCAAATTGAATTCCCCACTTCCAAATTGAGCCATAACAAATTAATTCTCAAACCTATCCAAATGAAGACGATTTCAGAATTCTCATCCCCAATTCCTGAGTCACGTGGGGCGGAGTTTCAACCAATTCAGTCAGGTGGGTGGCGATATACATTGAGGATGCCCATCAGGAAGTCGATCTGAAAGACCAGGAAAGATCCTGAATGGATGGGGCCACGACGATCCTCAAGTCACTGTGTCCCCACTCGAAAAAATAGATATAAAGTCTTTTAAACTAGCAAAATATTCAGCATATTTAACCATTTCTCCATTTTTTTCTCAACCATTTTGCAAATTTGAAGCTTTGAGCCACCATTGGACCTCATCAACAGTCTAGAGAACTGTAACTCTGACAGATACCAAACATTCATGAGAACTGACTTTCAAATTAGGGGACATCACTAACCAAACTATTCATATTGATAAAGTAAAATTCATCATCCAGACCAATTGACAAGCTGCAACGCCATAAGCTCAGTCACGCTGTTGGAGATTTCAGTGAACTAGAATTTGTATTTTAAAGACAAGGATCAGAAAGAGATGGACGAGATCCTGGATGAGCTCAATGACATCTTCAGCACTGGAATAAATGACTATGGATTGTGAAAAGGAGAAGTTTATAAATAAACACCAGATTTGACATCCTGTTTAAGTTTAAACTTTACTGGCATCAATAAGCTTAAGCGAAGTTATTTTCAAGGTTTAAATTAGCTCTATAAAGCTGCTTAATCAGCCCTCAAAGAGCCCTGGGCTTTTCAGATGTTATTGTTATTCAAGAAGGATGGAACACGCCACATTATCATTGACTACTGCTGGTTTAATGAATTTACCAAAAAAAATTGTACCCACTTACTCAAATATATTATGCTCTGAAGCGCTTGGGAGAATCAAAGTTCTTCTGTAAGAAGAGTGTCTATAGCTCTCCTGTTTCCAGGGTGGTGATGAACGGAGCACAGAGCCAACTCAAGGAAACTAGCTGTTAGTACCAAACCTACTAGCGCCCAGCAGAGGATTCTGGAGCAATAATAACTAAAGCAATGAAGAGCAATAAGTAACCAGCCAAAAATGATGTGGTGCACACGGAGAGAAGGGGTGGACGCCTCAGGTTGGAGGTTACCTGGGAGAACCAATGGTTCACTAGGTGATAATCTCATTGTATTCAAAAAGGTATGGTTAATGTGGCACAAGACCTCCTCAAAGTTGTCCATGCACAGGATCGTCTGAAATAACATTATAATAAAATGGTAAAAATGGGGGAAATTTATTGGGAAAAGTTGACCACAAAAAAGGAGTGTTGGTTGCAAAAAACATATTTAAAATGAGTCGGGGTAATTATGGGTCTTCAGAAAAAGGCCCAAGCCTTGATGCTCCAATAAGCAAACGCTCCCATCCAATTTGGTTGAATACTTCAAAAACTGCCTTCACTCAAGTGATCAATTGAAGCTGTATTCCACCCAAACTCATAATCTTATAACTTGAATGGGTTTCAAAACCCCATTTGTCAATTAACCAAATCAATCCATCTTTACTTGTTACATGGATTGTCAATTTTAACGCCTGGGCTGACACAAGGGGCTGGGCATTTTGCACCTCATTAGTATCAACCTGTGCATATTTGGCTTGTACCCAGCGTTGGTCTAACGTGTGCTTAAGGTCAGGAAGAGCCTGAAGTTTCACCTTCTGGGCCTCCTGTTGCCAGGATTATCCTTGGCGTTGGTTCCCACTATTAAATTGTTCAACCATGACATTACCCTATCCTCCTTCTTGGTGTCCACCCACCCCCCCTCCAGGGGCGTTCACTAAGGAGAAGTTCCTATTGGCGGGTGACAATTTCATAGCAGCAACGGCTGGCTTGGACTTTGATCCCGCAGCCTCAGGAAAATGATTATGGAATGATTCAATCAGGTCTTGGGCATGTACACAGTCACATGCTGGCACCCAACTGTCCTTGGCCGCGTCAAATCCCTTCCAGAATACCAGGTACTTGAGAAATCTTTTAACATGGCGGGAGGCTACTATTTCCTCCACTTCCCACTCTGGCGCCCCATCTATGAGATAAGCCTCAGGCGTTGCAGGTGGGGGCCCTCAAACAATGTCAATTTACTCTCATGAAAGATGGAGAAGATCTGGAATGTGGAGGGAAGATCCAACTGGTAAGAATCATGACCCACCTTTCTCACAACCCAGTAAGGACCAATCCTCTTTGGACCCAGCTTTTTGCATGGCTGCTTGATAGGGATGTTCCGAGCCTTAAGAATCATGATATCCCCTTTCTTGTACGCTGGACCCACTTGGGCTTACCATTAGCGTTCTCCTTATAAACTAGCATAGCCGCCTCCAAAATGTGGAAACCCCTTGGTGGACCTTCTTGATGGTCTTAGAAAAGTCCACGACCGCTTCAACTTTAGAGCTACAGCTGGGCTCTATGTTGAAGGCGGGGTTAAAGCCATGGTTGGTGAAAAAGGGGGAACAACTGATTGAAGAGTGCAAAGTATTGTTGTAGCTAAACTGGGCCATGGGAAGGTGAGGAACCCAATCTGGATGATCTGCGGTGGTGTAACAACGCAGAAATTGTTCCAAGCACTGGTTCACTCGCTCAGTATGCCCATCTGATTGGGGGTGATAGGCAGTTGAACGTCAGGGGCGAATCTGAAAAGTTTTACACAATTTTTTCCAAAAGATGGAGGTGAACTGGAGTCCCCAGTCACTAGTGATTTCTTGAGGAACCCCATGAAGCACAAACACATGTGTGACGAAAAGCCTGGCCATATCAGCAGCGGTTAATGTAGTTCTGCAAAGAATAAAATGGGCAAACTTCGTAAAGTGGTCCACCACTACCATGATGGCATCATAACCATCAGAAACGGGTAATTCCACGATAAAATCCACCAATAAGGAGGTCCAAGGCCCTGCCTCCTTTTTTACAGGTACCAACAAGCCTGCTAACGGTTAATAATTGGGTTTCATTTGATTGCAGATCAGGCACTCTTTACAATACCGTCCTACCTGAGCAGGCAAGCCCTTCAAATTGCAGGTGCATTGTAATAACTACAAAGCCTTTGATTTCCCAGGATGCCCAATGGTGATTCTGTCATGATGGGCCTGGATGATTTCCAGGCGCAGTGGGCCAGCAGGAACCCATAGGCGCCCCTGAAACCACACCATCTCATCCTTCACGTGATATCCCCCTGGATAGATCTTCTTGATTTAAAGCGCTCTTTGCAAGTGCCATAGTAAATTTGGGTGATAACGGCTGAGAAAAAACTACCTTTCTGAAGATACTATATTCCTCCACATTTTCCAGAGGTGCAAGCGCTAGCCCATTGTCCAGGGGAGAGGGAAGTGGAGACACAATTCGATTTGGAGGAATTATCACCTGTGTGCTATGGACTTCTACCTCCTTTGGATCAGTAGCTAAAGCAGGGTTGCGGCTTAAAGCATCCGCCAAACCATTCTCCTTACCCTTGGAGAACTCATAAGAAAAGGCAAATTGGTCAAGGGTCTCATGCCAATGAGTCTGTCGTGGTGTTAGGACATGAAGGGCATAGTAGTACAGCAAGGCATGGTGATCTGCACGTACACGGAATGGTTGGGTAGAACCATGCAAGTGGTGACGCCAATAAGTCAGCGCCTCCACCATCTCTAGTAACTCCTTGTTATAAACGGCTTAAACTCAGGAAAAGACATTTTCCTAGAAAAATATCCCACCGGATGCTCTATCCCATATTTGCCTACTTGTAACAAGGCAGCCGCTATGGCGAAGTTGGAGGCATCAGTATACACAATAAACTCTCTGGAATGGTTGACATGGCGAAGGATGGACGTGGACAACAAGGTGCACTTCACATCTTGGAAAGCATCCTCCAAAACGGGGGACCACTGAAGCACTTTTGCACCACTAGCCCTATACAAGGGCGCTGCCACATCAGAAAGGTTTGATGTGAACTTCTTGAGGAACGTACTCGTCCCCAAAAAACTCTTTAATTCTTTTACTGAAGTAGTGGTAGGCCACTCATGAATCGCCTTCTCCTTTTCTGGAGTTATCATGTGTCCTTGAACAAACACGACGTTGCCCAGGAAAGTGACCTGGGACTTGAAAAACTCACACTTACTGATCTTTAGCGTGAGGCGGGCTGCTCTTAACCTCTCCACCACTTGCTGAAGGTGTAATGCTTGGTACTCATGGTCAGGGGAAAACAACAGAATGTCATCCATGTAGGCGACCGCGCATACCCTAACAAGTCCCCCAACACTGCATCAATGCGGCGTTGAAAGATAGCAGTGGCATTCTTAAGCCCAAAGGGCATGACCTAAAACTGGAATATCCCTTATCTGGTATGGTTTGCGGTTAACCACTCTTGTCCCTTTTTAATTTGAATATAATTGAACGCATTGAGGCAATCCAGCTTGGAAAAGACCTTCGCCTTCTCCACATAGCGCGCAATCTGTGGATCCAAAGGGATGGGATGGAGGTCTGGTACAGTAACGTTGTTGATGTTCCCATAGTATACGCATGGGTGTAGAGTACCATAAGCCTTCTCAACAAAAAGAAGTGGTGAGAAAACAGGAGAGGTCCGCTGAAAAATAGCGCCTTTAGCTAACTGCTCCTTCACCCACACATCTAACGTCTCTTCCTCCAAGATGGACAAGTGGTAAATGGGAGAAGAAATAAGCACCAGATTCACAGTAAGTTTGAAGTCACAGTCATTCTTGGAATGATCAGGTAGTGCATCAGCTGAAGCTGCATCGAAGGAAGATTTCAAACCCTCCAAGCAAGAAGGTAGGTTAACCACCACAGTGGGCTTCAGCATAGAGGCAAGGCTAAGGGTGTGAAGGTGAGGCCAGTGGGGCAAGTCGCCCTGAGCGTCAGCCTCAGATAAAGGAACAACTAATGTGCGACCATTCTTTACTGTTAGGGATAGGGTATTCTCTTTCAAGTTGGTTCTAACGTCAAACTTCCGCCACCATTCCACACCCAAAATAATAGGGTACAAGAGGTTTTTGATAGCTTGGAAGTGACCAGACAAGTGGTATTTGCCAACCTGATAGTCCACTTTCCCAACAACCTTTATAGTGGGAATACCTTGGGATGCCCCTCCTCTAACCATACCACCAGGCAAGTAACTCAACTCAAGGTAGTCGGAAAGATCAGGTCCATAAACTTTTCTGTGGCACCAGTATCCACCAGAATCGTGGTGCTGAATTTCCCTAAAGGGGAGGACAGGATAGCAGTCAGTAGAAAATACCTGAATGGTCTTTATCTAAAGCAGAAAACGCCAATATTTCACCAGAAAATTCTTTCTCTGGATCAAGCACGCCATCAGGGTATGTTTTGGAATCATAGAAGGGGGAGGGATAGTTGTCCACTCTTACTACTGAGGCCACATACCCCACCATGCCTTCTGAAGTTGAATATATTTTATAATATCTAAACGAAGTTCTTTCTCCACTTCCTGAGTGCCCCAGATCATGGTAGGGGTTAAATGAGGGTTCTCAGGGGTAATTTGATATACTGAATAGGGTTCTCATCCAGGCCATAAAAGCTAAGAACTGGCTCAGAGGTTTGGATAAGATTATCATCATTAAACGCGTTTTTAAAATCAAATGACCCTATTCCCCTAACTGCAACGGAATGCTAATGTTATCCAAGGCTAACACCCCCAGGCCCATCTGCTCCAATTCCACCGGCATCATCTGAACATGCTGTCAAAGGAAAACTCATTTATTTAATTTTAAACTGATAATTCTGGCAGAAAGTCGGGGAATCACAACTTTTGGACCATGAAGCATCCATATCCACCAGGTACAAGCATGAAGGGTGGATCCTTTCCAGTTTGAGGCAACCATAATAACTCCAAGTTTCTCCAAACTTCGGGAAAAAAAAGGAAACAATGGTTCAGCTGACCACAGCTGAAGCCCCCAGCTGGCGCCCACCGTTTCCACTTCAGAAAAGTTCCACATGGAAAAAGTTCATGCACATAGAATTGGTAGGTTATCAACAAATGTAAGGAGAGTACCTACAACTCTCCTGTTTTCAGCGTGGTGGTGCACAGAGCACAGAGCCAACGCAAGGAAACTAGCTGTTAGTACCAAAGCTACTAGCACCCAGCAGAGGGTTCTGGAGCAATAATAACTAAAGTAATGAAAAGTGATAAGTAACCAGCCAAAAATGACATGGTGCACATGTAGAGAAGGGGTGGACGCCTCAGGTTGGAGGTTACCTGGGCGAACCAATGGTGCACTAGGTGATATTCTCATTGTATTCAAAAAGGTATGGTTAATGTGGCACAAGACCTCCTCAAAGTTGTCCATGCACAGGATCGTCTGAAATAACATTATAATAAAATGGTAAAAATGGGGGAAATTTATTGTGAAAAGTTGACCAACAAGGATTGTTGATTGCAAAAGAATATTTAAAATGAGTCGGGGTAATTATGGGTCTGCAGAAAAAGGCCCAAGCCTTGATGCTCCAATAAGCAAACGCTCCCATCCAATTTGTTTGAATACTTCAAAAACTGCCTTCACTTAAAGTGATCAATTGAAGCTGTATTCTACCCAAACTCATAATTTTGTAACTCGAATGGGTTTCAAAACCCCATTTGCTAATTAACTAAATTAATCCGTCTTCATTTGTTACATAGATCGTCCGTTTTAACGCCTGGGATGACACAAAAGGCTGGGCATTTTGCACTTCATTAGTACCAACTGGGGTATATTTGGCTTGTACTCAGCGTTGGTCTAACGTGTGCTTAAGGTCAAGAAAAGCCTGAAGTTTCACCTTCTAAGATTCTTGTCACCCAGCCTTATCCTTGGTGTAGTTCCCATTATTAAAACGTTCAACCATGACAACTTCTCAAAGATGGATTTGGACATTGGCTATCAGCAGATGAACTCTCGCCTGAGGATCAAAAGAAGTGCACCCTAATCAGCAGTTAGGGATTATTTGAGTCTAAGAGGATCATATAGGAGCTAAGCAACTCATCTGTCACAATAAAAAGAATGATGGACTAAATCTTTGGAGATCTCAAGCTTGTTATGTGTTCATTATATGATATAGTACTGTATTCAGTTAAATTTTCAAAGAAAATCTTTAACACTTTTGAGAAGTGATTACCTGGCTATAAGAATTTAACCTGAAGTTGTAATAAATCAAGTGTACTGTTGCGATTCCAATATGACTGGACAATAATCATGGGACAGCTAGGGCAGAATTGGAAGAATCCACCATAAATGATATCAATTTAAATTGTTCAAGTGCCTTGAGATGAGGCGATATTGGGATATAATTAATTATCATTGGATAACCTCGATATGAGGTGATAAGGTGATAAGGCGATGTTGACATTTGACAAATACAAAGTAAATCGCCTACAATTAGGGTGATAGAGGTATAGAGAATAACAAGCCAAATTTGAGGAGAATTAGCGGAATAAAATAGCCCAAGCTATGAGAGCAGTATCACCTGAAACCGCTGTATATAAGTGAGATGGGCGATTGAGATAAGTAAGTTGTTAATAGTAGAGAGAGAATGGGACAGTGAAAGATCGCTTTATTTGTTAAAATAAATAAAGAATCAATTGGGGTAATTTCTTCTATTTTTAAGTATATTTTCAAGTGTGTCTAAAGGACTGACGATCTCTACATTGTCTGTCTGTTGCTCAGTGGGTTCAACCTGT